>JAXQQM020073892.1:0-120386 GCA_034641835.2 Pinus albicaulis
TTCCATAGGAAATCAAATTTCCCATGTTTACCTTTCTCTTCTCTCCTTGAATCCCATTTTAGAACTTTTTCACTAATGTAGAAATCATCGTCTTTACTCTTTTTGTCAAAAAATTTCTTAATATTATCTTAGATAACTTGAGACTTAAGATGAACCTATTCTCTTGTTTGTTTCAAGTGAATGGTTTGATTAAAACTTCTTTGAATTTCATTGGTCTCAACTTGTAATTCTTTATTTATCTTCATTACTGGTACTCCTAAGGAAGATCGAAAAACAACATCCATTCCATAAACAAGCTAGTAAGGATATGTACCAATAGATTTTTTAGTGGTAAGTATATCTTCCCATAAGGCATTAACTAACCTTTTATTCCAAGTTTTCTTATTATCTTCTAGTAATTTCTTGATGATGTTCACAAGAATTTTATTGGAAGATTCAGCAAGGCCATTACCTTGAGGGTAATATGTAGTAGAATGGCCAAGAGTAATGTGGTATTTATGGCAAAAATCAATCATATTTTTGGATTTGAATGCAGCTGCATTGTCAGTGATAATATTTTGGGGGCATCCAAATCTTGAAAGTATGTTGTTTTCTAAAAAGGAGATAATGACGGTGTCAGTGGCTTGCCTGGAGGGTATGGCTTCTATCCACTTAGTAAAATAGTCAATGGCTATCAGAATCCACTTATGTTGGCCTGAGGATGGAGGGTGAATTTCACCAATGAATTCAAGACCCCATTGTTGAAGAGGCATTTCCGTTGAGATAGGTTTTAAGGGCAGGGTTAAGAGCTTTTTCTTTCCTTCAAATATTTTACACTTGTGACAAGAGGTCACATACTTTTTTACATCTGCAAACAAAGTAGGCTAGTAAAAACTAGCTCTCAGGATTTTGTCTACAGTAGTCTTCCAGTAGAGATGTCCTCCACAATCACCTACATGAAATTCTTCTAAAACTTCGTCAGCCTCTTCTTTAAGCAAAAAATATAGTAAAATTCCACCATGATCTTTCCAAAAGAGTATATTGTCTATAATACAAAATCTTACTGCCTTTAATTTTAAGAATCTAGCTTTTTTTCTTGATAATCTAGGAGGAGCTTGTAAATTTATTAATACAAATACAATATCTGCATACGATGGTGAGTCTGAAAAGGCTTCACTGATCTCTGGAGTCCCCATCTCTTCCTGATCATCTACCTGGGAAATAAAGTTAATGTCTAAAGCATGACAATCTAATTCAGCCATGAGTTTAGGTAAACCTTGACCTTTTATGTGTTTAGTGGGTTTTATTTCTATGTCATATTCCAAAATTGTGGCAATACATTTTACTCTTTTACCATCAGGCCTATTTTGAGTTAGAATGTCCTTTACAACTGCATTTGGAACATAGGCAATGATGTGTGAATAAAGAATGTACACTCTAAAGTCTTTAATGGCCTTTACCAAAGCTAGGGCCTGTTTCTCCATGATATTGTACTTTAAAGTCGCATCTCTGAGTGATTTGCCAAAGAAAGCAATGGGCTGCTCATAGCCCTGGTCATTTTTCTGTAGTAAAAATGCAGCAATAGTGTTCTGAAGCAAAAGAGAAAATAATAAAATCCTTCTTAAATTCAAGACTTATAAGGACTGGGGTTTTGGTTAAAGCTTGTTTGATTGACTCAAAAGATTGCTTAGCTTCAATAGTACATTTAAGTACTGAGTCCTTTTTAAGCATATTGTTAAGTTCTCTGATTATTTCAGCTAGATTTGAGATGAATCTTCTAAGGAAGTTAATTTTACCTAGAAAAGATTGTAACTCTTTAATGTTCCTAGGAGGACAAATATTAAGAATGGCCTCTATTCTGGTAGGGTCTATTCTAATTCCCTCTTTAGATATAATGTGTCCAAGTAATTTACCTTCTTCTAATCCAAATAAATTTTTCTTAGGGTTTAGAGATATGCCAAATTTCCTACATTTAAGAAAGACTTGCCTAAGCTTATCCAAATGTTCATAATCAGTCTTTGAAAATACAGTAATATCATCTAAATAAATCACTAATAATTCATGAATTTCCTTTTCAAAGGCTATATCAATTGCTCTTTGAAAGGTTTCTCCTGCATTCATTAACCCAAAAGGCATTTTTACATAAATAAAAGTGCCCCATGGAGTAGTAAAAGCAGTTTTGACTTGGTCTTCTAGTTGGACTAAAATTTGGTTATACCATGAAAATCCATCTAAAAGTGAAATACTAGAAGAACCAACTACCCTCTGTAAAATGTGATCATCTTTGGTAAAGGTTAATTTTATTTTAAGGATACCTTATTTAAATTTCTAAAATCAACACATAATCTAATTTCTCCTCTCTTTTTCCTAGTGGGAACTAGATTAGAAACCCAATCAGAATATTTAATTGGTGCAATTATTTAGGCCTCATACATTCCTTTTACCTCTTTCTGAATTAAAGGCATCAAAATGGGATTGATCCTTCTTAACTTTTGTTTAAAAGGTTTTTGGTTTTCTTTTATAGGGATTTTATGTTGTATTATGCTAGTGTCATAGGGTTTTAGGTCCTCATAACTCCAGGCAAAAACATCCTAAAATTCCTTAAAAAGAGCTATGTATTTTTCTTTTTCTTGCTAAGGTAAAGCTTTGGAAAGTTTAATCATATTAGGTTTTAACTCTATACCTATGTTACATTATTCAATATCATATCTAAGTGGCTCCATTTTAGGTTTTATTGCAACATCATTGAGCCAAATAAATCTTCTAAAGGAGTTAAGCATTTTGGTAAAAAGTTATCTTTTAGATTTAAAATATCAGATTCATCATCAACTAGCTCATCAATCTCTACTTTTTCTAAATTATTTATATCAACTTGGCTAAATTTAGTAGGTTTAGCAAAACTTAAATTATTTACATCTATGTTATTCAAATCAATTTCACTATCTAAATTCTGATCTATTGTACAGTCTGTGTCTATTTTACAATTCTGAAATTCACCTTCATTGTTCATAAAATGGTAAATCTATTGAGCTTGTGAGAAAATTTACCAATATTTAAGGTTATCTGGAATTATTGGTCTATGTTTGACTTCTGCAGTATATCTATGCTTTGGCTAAAATGGTAGATTACAGGTACTAGAAAACGTTGCTAGGGAGTGAGCTTCTATATTTTGTTTTCTTGGTATTGTAGAAAAATTACATTCTAACACTTCTTTGATCAAATCTAACACAGTTTCTCTATATTGGCTTAATCTTGGATTATAAACAGAATATTCTCCATTTATTTTATTTACAATCAACTCTGAGTCTCCCATAATTGATATTCTTTTTCCTCCTAAGTTTTTGATAATATTCAGTCCTAAAATGAGAGCTTCATATTCAACCATGTTATTGGTACATTTAAAATTTAGTCTGAAAGCATGGCCTTCTGCATGATTTTTTTCCACATTAGTTATCCAAACTCCTACTCCTGCTCCTAATTTATTGACTAAACCATCAAAATCTAAATGCCATAATGATTCATGAAAGATGTTTTCACTGTCTGGTGTTTTGTTTTTATCTTTTAGTTCAATTTTGATTTCAGTCTTAGTTTCATAGTTTCATATGATGAATGAATCCATGTCAGTAGGTGTGATGTAAACTGGGTAATTTCTTGGTCTTTCTACACTAATCACCATGTATTTCATCAATGTTTCCCTATAGAGTTGCTTCATTTGAGAAAAAACTGTTATAATTGCATATGACATATCTAATTGTAGAGATCCCTGCAATTTTTCTCCCCGTGAGAAAGATAAGAGCATTTCGTACTTCGGAGGGATGTCACCTACTAAAATGTCCATGAGTATGCTTTTACCAGGATATTGAACTAATGTGACACACAAATCTTTAATCAAACCTAAAAATTTCACTTTGCTTGAATCAAATGAAAAGGGATCTTTGTAAGGCCTAGTGATATCTAAATTCAAGGTTTCCATTATTGCTTTTGGCATCAAATTGTGTGAAGCCCCTAAATATAACATGGAATTGTGTAATATTTGGTCATGAATAATTAAGCTAATGTAAAACAGTGGAACTGCTCCATCTTGGTGTTTTCCATTAACATCAAGACCAAAAATTAACTCTGGTTGATCATCATTTATATTTACTGAATATTCTCCATCATTCATGTTTAAGGTTTCAGTGATAGTTTTTTTGTACAAATCATGTTTTACCAATTCTCTCAAGGGAATTGGTATTTTTAATTTTGCAATTTTAGCTTGTATATTAAATGGAGCTTGCTATTTACTTAGTTGAATTATCTCTTCTTTAGTATATGTAGTTTGAGAAGGTTTATCTTCTTTTCCTACAGCTGTTTTCTCATTTTCTGTTTGAGTTTCTACTGTCTTAACATTTTTAGTTTTCTTTTCTGGGACAGTTTGAGAAGTAGATGTTTTTGCAGAGTTTGAATTATCAAAAGTTTCTTTAGCAGTGGCATCTTTTGGATCAGCTGATTCTGGATCAGCAGTGGGTGTTTTGGAATCTAAAATTGTTGATTTAACAGAATTAGTTGTTTTGACAACAACAATTTTTTGTAAATTTATTGATTTTTGGACAACTTCATCTATTATATCAACAATCTTGGGACTAGGTGAAATTTTGGGGCTAGAAAATTTCTGGGATGAATTAGAGTTTTGCTTATTTTCCCTAGGGAGAATTTTCAGAACTTTTGTAGTGGGAGCTTCTACTGTTTTCTTAGTTTGTATTTGTGCAGATTTCTTAGTATAAGGCTCTATGTTTTTCTTGCTTCTAAGGTTATATTGCTTATGTACTTCATTGATAGCAAAATCATAACCTTGTTTGTAGTCAAATGATTCACTTGAATCTAATTGAAGTTTTTGGAGTTCAAATATCTCTTGGTCTTCCTGTGTGAGAAAGATAGTGTTATCATCATTTATACCCATTAGATTTATGGTGTCTTCATCATTTTCATCTTGATGAGGACTTTTAGCATAGTTCTCTTGAAAATTAGTTCTTATTTTCTAGTCAGGTGCTGATTCTTTAGATTTTCATGTGTTTGTATTTTTCCTAAAGTTGAGATTTATGATTTGTTGTTGGTTATCCCATTGTGGCCTCCTTTCTGTATTGTCTAATCTATCCATCATTCTCTGTAAATTTTTGGCTAATTGATCTATTTTTCCATCTGAACTAGATGACTCTTCTTTTATTGTTACTGTCCTCTCATTCCTTAATCTAGATTTTCTAGCCAATATATTTACCTCTACACTAACAACATCAATTTTCATTCGCTCTAAAGTGTCAGCATTTCTCTCTCTCAATTGATATTCCATGTCTGTATCAAATCCATCAAGGAATTTGAGTAGGACAGATTCTGGTGTCGGTTTGAGATTAGCAGGGATTGAATTATAAACATTTTTGTATCTAGTACAATAATCTTGGACTCTTTCATTAGGAGCTCTTTTCATAGCATCAAATTCAGATAATATTTGAAGTGGATTTTTCTTCTTTTCCCATTTATTCAAAAATAATCTATGAAAGACTACTAAATCAGCAATACTACTAGGATTAAGACCTTTAAAACATTTTTTCACTTCACCAGTTAATGTTTGAGCAAAAAGTCTCATTTGTACATCAGAATCATCTATTTCATGAAGCTCAAAATAATCTGTCATTTTATTAATATGATGTTGGGAATTATAATGAGTGGTTGCATCAAATTGAGGTATTTTACTCCGGTAATCCTTAAGCATGTCATGTAACTATCCTAGAAGGACCAAGGGAGCATACCTAGAAGCCATGGCTTGAATTCTAGCTTGGCTAGGAGGTAAGTGGGAAGTGCTTGAGGCAGAACTAGAAGTACTAGTTGAAGCAGTTAAAGAAGTGGTTGATGAGATTGGAATGTAAGGTAATGTACTGGAAAATGTGGTTGAAGAACTAAAAGGTGAAGTTGGAATGCCTAAGGATGAAACTGGGAGATAGGAATATGTGCTTGTGAATGAGAGTGATGTATTAGAAAATGCAGAAGGAAAACTAGTGGATGGTGATGAGGTGGTGGAGCATGGGAATAATACTCTAGGTTGGAATGGTTGTTTAGGAATGAATGGATTTTTGGAATGGAGTGTAGTGGATATTATGGATGATGTGGTAGTAAAAAGAGATGAACCTACAGATTCTAAAAGGTTGGTATCTAACTGAGAAGTAGAGGGCTTAGGTGTATATGTTGATAAAGCACCTAATTCAACTGAATGTTGAAGAAGAAATTCATCTATTTCCTTAAGTATAGTAACATTTATTTCATCAAATTTATCATAAGATTCAAAAATATTTGATTCAGAATCTACTGAAACAGTTTCATGTTTAATTTCAAGAGATGAAATAAAATTAGGATCTATAACAATGCTATTTAAGTCACTTTCTGATTTGTTTCTGAATAAAGAATGTTCAAAATTTAATTCAAATCCAATGTCTTGTGTACTAACTAACTTTTTTGGAAGGGAATTTTCTCTAACTAACTAAACTTTATTACCCAAATATTCTACTTGTTTATTCTTTTTTCCAATTCTGTTAGGATTGTCTACTATAGTAGTAGGTTGTGGATCTGGATTTGACCTGGTATAGTAGATTTTTCTGGAAGCCAGAATTATAATTTTTAATGAAATTACACTCACAACTTATAAAATAGTCTTAAGGTGAAATGATAATGAAAAATATTTCCTTTAAGACCTATTTAAAACTGAGGATTGGTTAGTTCCCCAGTATGGTCGCCGGTATGTTATCACTCTAATAATTCCCAAAGTTGTGAGATTTTGATTTTATAGTTTTAAGAACATTAGAGGTAACCACAGACCTACTTTTCAAGCTCTAGGATCTAGCCTTCCTAAGGCTCAGAGAGGGCTCTCTTTATAACACTTAACTTTGTTTTTATATTTGATTTTAGGCTAGCTATATGGGGAAAATTGGTTTTGAGATTTGGTTTGGTTTGGTGGGAAAAATCACTTAATGAGATGGATAGAGATAGATATGTTTTTCCATTGGGCAGATGGAGTCAATATGTCAAGCAGATAGGTCAGGATCAAGGTCTAAATTCAAATATTTTCAAGGCAAGATAACAGAGCTACTTAAGATCTTTGAGGCTGATTTGTGAATTGGTTTAATCGGGATAAATAGCAATCAAGGATTCTTTGTCCGGATAAGGAGTGAAGAGGAAAGAGTTCATTCGAAAGAGGGAGAAATTAAGGGCTCCCTACTCCAGAAATTAGCAGAAAACATCAAAATGAAAACCAGTAAATAACAGATTGCTTTTAACAAATTCTGATATATCACTTCCTAATTTCACATTTAAATTTGGAACATGTTATCACCAAAATCATACCAGATTGGCTGCTGATCAAACAAATTCAATGTAACTATTTCAAACCAATCTTGTAACTGAGGCTTAGCCTCCTCAGTCTGAGAGGTCTCTCTCAAGGGTTAATGATATTGAATAAAGATATAGATAGATGGCTAACTCTATTATTTGTGTCTTGGTTTTATATGTTTGCAGGTTGAAAAGATAAAGGCTTGCTACCATTAGGCTTATGGAGTCAGTGGAAGAGATAAAGATAACAATGGCTCTCCTTGTGGAAGTTGAGGCTTCTATATATTTCAATGAAAGAGTAACACATTCAGGAAAATCCAAATAACTTGAGGTTCAAAGGAAGTCAGAGCATGTGATACATGAATTCTGAGTAATGAGACATCAAGGTATTGAAAGGAAAATATTAAAATATATTCACCATAGCTCAATACTTAAAGGAAGTTAGAGCATAAACAACCATGAATTCTGAGAAATAAGCATTAAGATATTGAAGAAAAACTTTCAAAGATAGGACCTAAAACTCATTTGACCATAGTTTAATACTTAAATGAAGTCGTAGCATGAGAATCCATGAATTCTGAGTAATAAGCATTAAGACTCTAGAAGAAAAACATTTCAAAGGTAGAACATAAACTCATTGAAATACACTAAGAATCTCAAGTGAAGAAAAGTTGTATCGCTTCTGTATATATCAGTAAATCCAAAACTTTACAAAAGCAGTCTCCTGAAATGGAAATTTTCCAACCTTTCATACATCGAAGTACTCACTACTTATAGGCATCTAGCCTTTACATCCAATCTGCCAAGTCGCTAGACCATTAAACTCTATTACTGACACCAAATCTAACCACAAACTAGATTTTTAAAACTAGAACTGACACCTTTCGAATTAGGAATTAGAATCCTACTATGACTCAAACACCTACTTATTACATTTAATCTGAATATGATCCAAATCTTCCTCGAAAGTAATAATGTCTTTCAACCATGATGGCCATAAATAAAACATTAATACTCTGATTGTCTTCATGAAGCTACTCTGCCTACGATTAAGGAGTTGTTATTTTGATGATATGGCAACATAGTGAACTGGTATCTTCGAACTATATCCTTAACAAAATATCTCCACTTAGAGAACTTCCGATCTGATACTCTTTTTCTTTTCCCTGATACTCTTTTTCATTCTCATGGAGAACAACTTTCAAATATCTGTTTACTTTTCTCCTTCTTCCAAAATTAACCTTGCTTTCAAAACAAAGTTTTGAGCTACTTTCGTAGCTAGTTTCATAGCACAAACAAAAAGATGATGTGTGGTAATCCTCTGTTATTCTTGACCATTGGAGGATGTTAAGTGATCCAAAAAAATTAAACACAACCCTAAAAACTCTTCATCCCTATCAGTTTAAGTCCCTTAAAACCAAAAATAATTCTTCAGAAATTCCGCAGCAGAAAATGGGCTTCAAGTCTGGCATACGCTGCGGAATTACCTAACTTTTTAGAGTTTTGACAATATCCATGAATATACCTGCATGTAAATTATGATAATATAAGACAAAAAAGGTCTATAATCCATTGTTACCTTCTTATTTACCAGCAGTTTCTTCATGAGCAGTTTTAATAGTTTTCTCCATAGTTCCTCTTTCCAAATCTTTCTTCTCTAATTATGTCTTCATCATCTCCATATTTTCTTTCAACTCTTTGACTTGTCTTTGAAGACATTTCCTCTCTTCCTGTAACCATAAATTTCTCTGCCTTGTGTGTGTCATCATGATGCGTAGAGGCTGTGATTTCTTCAACAATTTTTTGGCCTTTCGAATAGACTTTTCAAAATGAGTAACCTGATCATTCACTTTCTTTTCCGCCTCATCTATCATTTGTCTATATTTCTTGTATCTTTCCAGCTCTCTCTTTGTTTCAGAAAACTCTTCCATAACTGCTCTTAATTTTTCTTCAAGAACCTCTTTTTTAATTTGCTCTATTATTTTTTCTTCTCCCTTTCTTTGTTTGATTGTTTCTTCCTTATCTTTAAGTTGTCCCTTTGGAAAATATGCTTTAGATTTCTTCTGAATATTTATTTTAGATTTTCCTTTGATTTCATTAGAAAACTTTGTCTCAATAGGAGATATGACTATGATTTCTTGTACTGCTGCCCTTTTTCCTTTATCTTCCTTCTGCTACTTATTTGCAATGGTGATAGTCTCAGGAATCTGTGATCTAGTGAAAGGCTTTCTAGGTTTAAAAAGGAAACCTGAATCTTTTGAAGAAAAATATAATTTCTTGGCTATAAGCCCCTTCCATTTTACCTTGGATCATTCTACCTCAGTTGCTTTCACTACAGGGGGTTTTGCAATGTCTATAGCCTCTAAGATGTCTTCAAGCCTACCTTTTCCTCCACTAGTTTCCTTTGTGCCTCTTTTAGAACTTTTTTCTGGAGGTTTAGTCTTGCTGATTATGACATGCTTTTTAGCTTGCTTACTAGTTTCCAGATGTGGTGTTGTCTCTTGGATGCATTTAGCTTCTTCCTCCATGTGTTTAGCTGTAGATTTTAAACCGTCCTATTGATTCCCTTCTAATTCTGCAGTAGCATTCAGCTCTTTCCTAGAAGAAGGAGTTTTGAGTTTAGAGACTTTCCTTGGAGATAAAACATCCATTTCATACACATTCATAAACAAGAAAGATGCCCAGTCTCTGTCAAGTTTACTTAGTTCTTCCAGTACTAGTAACTTCATCAATCCATGGTGAAAGATGGAAGTTTCACTTTTTTCAGGTCTACCTTGCACTTTGTCTGCCATTTTTCCAAGAATTATAAAAAGGTAAAATGGAATATCTATCATCTTTTTCGCTGTAAAATGAAGCAACATCTTGAAATGATACATGTAAATTGTTTGGAATCTGCCTTTGCATGTAAATTATTTCTGTATGACTATCAATAATTTAGAGTATTTATCTCTAAGGCAAGTTCAGGGAATCCCTAAAGTCATATTCATCCCTACATGTTCAAGCTTTAGATAATCATCACAACTTCTCAAATTAAACTTTGTAGCTTTAAACCATTCTTCTCTGGTCCTAGGGATCCCCGTTGCTTGAGAAATACTATCTGATGAAATTGGCACATAAAGAAAACCAACCTTTGTAGATGTTCCTTTGAAATTGAGTACAAGGTCTTGTGATACCTGTTTGTGATGACCTTGCAACTTTTGACAGAACTGAATGTAGCCCGATCTTGTAAAAATCTCAACGAAATATGGATCTTCCATGATTAAACTTGGACTTGTAGGCTCGTACCTGAATGGAAAACCTCCTTTATTCACTTTCTTTGGTGTGGCCATTTCTTCTTGTTCTGCAATGGTGACCTTCTTTGTATTCTTACACATGTTCAATAAAAATCCTTTGATGACAATGAGCTATTATGGTAAAAGAGGGCTAACTGAGAGAGGACTTCTACGTGAGATGAAAATGACAACAAGCTACTTTAGTAGAATCTTACAAGAGTGGAAAATAAAGAGTGAGAAATGAGGGATGAATTTGAAAAAATGAGATGGGATTTATTAAGGAAACGGTGGCTGATGCCAAAACATGCCAAATACTTTAAATGGTGACCCTATTCTGACAGCATGACCTCGAAACCCCCAAAGCTTAAAAACTCATCATTATGCAGAGAACCGTTAAAAGATGACACAACTTTCGTAGCGCATTTAGTTTTACAAATGTCAGTTTTGCTACGGAACTACTAGGTGTTTCCGCAACAAAATCTGTTATTTTAGAACTAAAATCACTGCAGACTCAAAAAAATTTTGACAAGTGGCTAGATTTGAGACTTTAGGTCGATTTAAAGTATCTATTCATGATTTTTTCTGTTGATATGACTTGAAATCATCCCTAACAATTTAAGACAATCTTTGAAACTTATGTTAATCATAAAAATTATCATTTCATGATGCTATGCAATCTAACCAATCTAAATTCAAACTTGACACATTTCAAGTTATGATTTTGAAAATTTAGGGTGGGATAACAGTGTCTCCACTTGGGATAGTGTTCCCTTGTGGTACACTAAAGGACCAGTAGTTCCAATGCTGTTATCCATCCTTTAGAATAAAAACTCTGAAATTTTGCCAAGTCTTCTTCACACTCTTATGGCCTTCACCTCGGGCTTAAGCTTGATGATCACTGCAGAAGAAACAAATCTGTACCTACTGAAAAGATACTCAATCAACTTTGAGCTTATTCACACACTCCTACCTACCCTATCAGCTACAATCTCAATTTTTAACTCAAGAAACATGAAACTTCCAATGAAGCTAGTCATTGATCTGATCTAATACTTGAATTTCTTGACTGTGCTTGAACCAAAAAAAAACAAGATAATGGAATGACCAAGGCAACATAAGATGCATCTAATATTCATAATGAAAATATAACTGGAAATCTGGACTGTATAACTCTTCCATGTAGTCAGCTATAGGATCAAAGAAGACATGATCTGTTTGATGCTTTTCATGACATTCTGCAGCTTTGGACAACTCATCCATGCTTTGATCAACCACATAAGACTTCATTTGTGTGCTCTCAAATTTCTTTTCAAACTGATTTTCAAAAAAATTATATTCTTCCTCAAACTTGAAGGAGAAAGGTAGCAACAACCTCTCTTTGTTTTCTGGCATTAAAATCATTTGAAAAGACTGATCTTGATCATGAATACTATGAGATTGAATTTTATCTTCTAAAACGTCAATATTTTTTTCATGGTTCTTAGCAAATTCATCCACAAATTGAATCTTAACTTTTGACTTGCACTCAAATGATTTCAGATTAGAAGACAAGGATAAAGAAAAATTTCCACCTACTTCTTCGTTAGTGTGATCATCATTTGATGTAGGCTGATGCAAGAAATGACATGAAGAATCAACTTTTTCCTATACCTGAGGATTGTAAAAATCATCTTCCAATATTTCTTCTTGTCGTTTGAAATTATTTTCATACTCCTGATGGTCAAAAGACTGACAAGTCTGCTGCAAAATTTCATCAAACTCAGAGGATGTAACATGATTTTCATAAATAAGCCCTTGCTGGGTTTCATTTTCATCCAAGGGAGTGGATATCCTTTCTTCTTGGTGATGAAAGGGATTGTCATGAAGGGCCTCTAAAATTTCCTCATCCATGAACTCATCATCTTCATAACAATTCCCTAAATATTCAATAAAACTCACACAATGTTTACAATATTCTTTGACCAGCAATAAGGAGGGATGACACTCTTCATACATCTCATAAAATGCAACATGGAAATCAGCAAGAGAATATAATGAAACATTTGGCAAGCTTTCATACCAAGACCATGCTTTTCCTTCTAAAGTGGCCATAAACATCTTCATGAGACAATCCTCAGGGAACTGAACCTTAAGATTGTGTACATGCATATGGAATCTAACCAAATGAAGAGTAGCATTTTCTTTCTTTTCATCTTTGAATATAGGAAGATCAGTTAACCATTCAACCTTTGGCATATGATTTGGAAAACCGGAGATATGAGACCGATTCATAGGGGCATACCTGGCATTTATTCTTGCAATGGAACTCATTCTGAAACTTCATCAAGCTACTGATCTTCAAGAAGTGGAGTCACCTCCCAATTGATTATTTGATGTTTGGAGTCGGCGGAGCAGAAATACAGCCGATATGTGTCTAACTGTCTGCTACTCTCAGACCTTAGAATTGAAACTTTGTCATTCTTCCCAGGGAAAATTTACACCTTCGGTCCCCAACAACGACGCCAAAATTTTATCACCAAAATCATACCTGATTGGCTGCTGATCAGACAAATTCAATGTAACTATTTCAAACCAATCTTGTAACTGAGGCTTAGCCTCCTCAATCTGAGAGGGCTCTCTCAAGGGTTAATGATATTGAATAATGATATAGATAGATGGCTAACTATATTATTTATGTCTTGGTTTTATATGTTTGCAGGTTGAAAAGATAAAGGCTTGCTACCATTGGGCTTATGGAGTCAGTGGCAGAGATAAAGATAACAATGGCTCTCCTTGTGGAAGATGAGGCTTGTATATATTTCAATGAAAGAGTAACAAATTCAGGAAAATCCAAATAACTGGAGGTTCAAAGGAAGTCAGAGCATGTGATACATGAATTCTGACTAATGAGACATCAAGGTATTGAAAGGAAAATATTAAAAGAGATTCACCATAGCTCAATACTTAAAGGAAGTCAGAGCATGAACAACCATGAATTATGAGTAATAAGCATTAAGATATTGAAGAAAACCTTTCAAAGATAGGACCTAAAACTCATTTGACCATAGTTTAATACTTAAAGGAATTCAGAGCATGAGAATCCATGAATTCTGAGTAATAAGCATTAATACTATGGAAGAAAAACATTTCAAAGGTAGGAAATAAACTCATTGAAATACACTAAGAATCTCAGGTGAAGAAAATTTGTATTGCTTCTATATATATCAGTAAATTCAAAGCTTTACAAAAGTAGTCTGCTAAAATGGAAATTTTCCAACCTTTCATACATTGAAGTACTCAATACTTATAGGCATATAGCCTTTACATCCAATCTGCCAAGTGGCTAGACCATTAAACTTTATTACTAACACCAAATCTAACCACTAACTAGATTTTTAAAACTAGAACTGACACCTTTCGAATTAGGAGTTAGAGTCCTACTATGGCTCAAACACCTACTTATTACATTTAATCTAAAGATGATCCAAATATTCCTCGAAAGGAATCATGTCTTTCAACCATTCTGGCCATAAACAAAACATTAATACTCTGACTATCTTCATGACGCTGCTCTGCCCACTATTAAGGAGTTGTTAGTTTGATGATATGGCAACATAGTGAACTAGTATCTTCGAACTATATCCTTAACAAAATATCTCCACTTAGAAAACTTATGATCTGATACTATTTGTCTTTTCCCTGATACTCTTTTTCATTCTCATGGAGAAAAACTTTGAAATATTTTTTTACTTTTCTCCTTCTTCCAAAATTAACCTTCCTGTCAAAACAGAGTTTTGAGCTACATTCGTAGCTAGTTTTGTAGCACAAACAAAAAGATGATGTGTGGTAATCCTCTACTATTATTGACCATTGGAGGATGTTAAGTGATCCAAAAAAATTAAACACAACCCTCAAAACTCTTCATCCCTATTAGTTTAAGTCCCTTAAAACCAAAAATAATTCTTCAGAAATTCCGCAACAGAAAATGGGCTTCAAGCCTAGCATACGCTGTGGAATTTCCTAACTTTTCATAGTTTTGACAAAACTTAGGATTCGAGCTCTGAAAATATCCATGAATATACTTGCATGTAAATTATGATAATATAAGACAAAAATGGTCTATAATCCATTGTTAACTTCTTATTTACCAGCAGTTTCTTCATGAGCAGTTTTAATAGTTTTCTCCATAGTTCCTCTTTCCAAATCTTTCTTCTCTAATTCTGTCTTCATCAGCTCCATATTTTCTTTCAACTCTTTGACTTGTCTCTGAAGACTTTTCCTCTCTTCCTGTAACCATAAATTTCTCTACCTTGTGTGTGTCATCATGATGCGTGGAGGCTTTGATTTCTTCAACAAGTTTTTGGCCTTTCCAATAGACTTTTCAAAATGAGTAACTTGGTCATTCACTTTATTTTCCACCTCATCTATCATTTGTCTATCTTGCTTGTATCTTTCCAGCTCTCTCTTTATTTCAGACAACTCTTCCCTAACTGCTCTTAACTATTCTTCAAGAACCTCTTTTTGAGTTTGCTCTATGAATTTTTCTTTTCCCTTTCTTTGTTTGATTGTTTCTTTCTTATCTTTAAGTTGTCCCTTCGGAAAATCTGCTTCAGATTTCTTCTGAATCTTTCTTTTAGATTGTCCTCTGTTTTCATTAGTAACCTTTGTCTCAATAGGGGATATGACCATGATTTCTTGTATCGCTGCCCTTTTTCCTTTATCTTCCTTCTGCTGCTTATTCCAATGGTGATAGTCTCAGAAATATGTGATCTAGTGCAAGGATTTCTAGGTTTAAAAAGGAAACCTGAATCTTCTGAAGAAAAATCTAATTTCTTGGCTATAAGCCCCTTCCCTTTTACCTTGTATCCTTCTACCTCAGTTGCTTTCAATATAGGGGTTTCGGAAATGTCTATAGCCTCTAAGATGTCTTCAAGCCTGCCTTTTCCTCCACCAGTTTCCTTTGTGCCTCTTTTAAACCTTTTTTCTACAGGTTTAGTATTGCTGATTATGACATGCTTTTTAGCCTACTTACTAGTTGTCGGATGTGGTGTTGTCTCTTGGATGCATTTCGCTTCTTACTCCATGTGTTTAGCTGTATATTTTAAACTTTCTTGTTGATTCCCTTCTAATTCTGTAGTAGCATTCAGCTCTTGCCTAGAAGAAGGAGTTTTTAGTTTAGAGACTTTCCTTGGAGATAAAACATCCATTTCATACCCTTTCATAAACAAGAAAGATGCCCAGTCTCTGTCAAGTTTACTTAGTTCTTCCAGTACTAGTAACTTCATCAATCCATGGTGAAAGGTGGAAGTTTCACTTCTTTCAGGTCTACCTTGTACTTTGTCTGCCATTTTTCCAAGACTTCTAAAAAGGTAGAACAGAATATCTATCAACTTTTTCCCTGTAAAATGAAGCAACATCTTGAAATGATACATGTAAATTGTTTAGAATCTGCCTTCGCATGTAAATTATTTCTGTATGACTGTCAATAATTTAGAGTAGTTATCTCTAAGGCAAGTTCGGGGAATCCCTACAGTCATAATTATCCCTACATGTTCAGGATTTAGATAATCATCACAACTTCTCAAATTAAACTTTGTAGCTTTAAACCATTCTTCCCTGGTCCTAGGGATCCCCATTGCTTGAGAAATACTATCAGGCGAAATTGGCACATAAAGAAAACCAAACTTTGTAGATGTTCCTTTGAAATTGAGTACAGAGTCTTTTGATACCTGTTTGTGATGGCCATGCAACTTGTGACAGAACTGAATGCAGCCTTCTCTTGTAAAAATCTCAACAAAATATGGATCTTCCATGATTAAACTTGGACTTGTAGGCTCGTACCTAAATGGCAAACCTCCTTTATTCACTTTCTTTGGTGTGGCCATTTCTTCTTGTTTTGTTGTGGTGGCCTTCTTCGTATTCTTACACCTGTTCAATAAAAATATTTTGGTGACCGCGAGCTGTTATGGTAAAAGAGGGCTGACATGACAGAGGACTTCTTTGGGAGATGCAAATGACAGCAAGCTTCTTTGGTAGAAGCTTACAAGAGCAGAAAATAAAGAGTGAGAAATGAGTGATGAATTTGAAAAAATAAGATGGGATTTATTAAGGAAATGATGGTTGATGCCAAAACATGCCAAAGACTTTCAATGATGACCCTATTGTGACAACATGACCTCGAAACCCTCAAAATTTAACAACTCATCATTATGCAGAGAACCGTTAAAAGATGACACAAATTTCATAGCGCATTTATTTTTACAAATGCCAGTTTCGCTATGGAACTACTAGGTGTTTTGCAGCAAAATCTGTTAATTTAGAACTAAAATCGCTGCGGACTCAGGAATATTTTGACAAGTGGCCAGATTTGAGACTTTAGGTCGATTTAAAGTATCTATTCATGATTTGTTCCTTTGATATGACTTGAAATCATCCCTAACAATTTAAGACAATCTTTGAAACTTATGCTAATCATAAAATTTATCATTTCATGATGCTATGCAATCTAACCAATCTAAATGCAAACTTGACACATTTCAAGTTATGATTTTGAAAATTTAGGGTGTGATAACAGAACACATTTATGAATGCATGGAAAACATAAGAATATTTAACAAATAACAGTATAAAGTACTTCACTTAAGTTGGCCCAACACATGAATCCTGAAACATGATGCTTTATTGATTTGATCCAACCTGTTGACTTGAAACTTGGTACAAAATCCTTTCAGGTAAAAAAATATTGACTATAGAAATCTTCAGCAATTTATTCCACAATAATACTTTAAAGAGTGAAGTATTTATACAAAAATTTATACAAAATATCCTAGAAAAATCATAGGATTTTTCAAAGGAAAATAAAATATCTCTTACAAAAATATAGTGACAGCTGCTTAACAACTTGTAAGTTGTCCTTCTTATTCAAATAAAATAGAAATATTGTTTGGAATAGGTGCAGCTGGTTGTTGTGTTGTCTTTAAAGCTGGCAAAAAGATCTTCAATCTTGTTTTGAAACTCTATCTTCTCAGCTAATACTTTTTTATTGATACACTTTAACAACTAATACTCTTTCATCTGTTGTTTTGACTAGTTTACTGCTGTGAAAATTTTTTTTTATTGTGTAAAAACAAAATTTGTTTTTCTTCCTTTTTTTACTGTAAAATTGTTTTTTACAGCAAATCAGTAAGCTTTTGCCAAAATTCTTCATCATGTAACTTGATCTTGGTAAGTTTTCTGTAATTTTCATCAGCTTCTGTGTATCTAACAAAGGTTGGTTTGACAACAAAGAGATGTTTTATTTCATGCTACAAATAAAACAAATCTTCAATTCTCTTGTGCAACACTTTGCTTGTAGGTACTCCTTGCCAATCTGCCTTGTTTACTTGTTCTTTGGAAAAATCTATGATCTTTTTGTTGTAGTCCTCTTGCTTCATTAATTTATCATTTATAACAAGAATGTTTGGCAAGCCTTTTTGCCTTAGTATCTCAAATTTAACCATAAACCTAGTTATGGCCAAATCCATGTTTTGACTCTTCTCTTCTAGTTGTTTCAGCAAGTTTTTCTTTGTAATTACCTTTCTCACTTCAAGAATTGTCTCAGTTTTATCAGTTATCACTATCTCATCCAACTCTTGTTTGTTTTTGGTGTTGAGAAACTTGATTATTTCTTGGGCACCTTCAGGTTTGGTGCTAGGCTCTTCCTTTGTTTTCACAATTTCTTCTTTTGCTACTTTAACCAAGTCCTTATGTTCATAAATTACTTGAATGGAAGGCCAAGTATCATTGATTGACTCAATGATCTTGGACCACAACTGATTTTTTATGAAAGCCATTGGTTCCTTTAAAGTTAACTCTGCTTCAACCTTCTTCAACTGCTCACTTAACCTTTTGGCTTTCTGTTCCTCTATTTTAGCATTGATTTGAGCTAATTTCTTGGCATCTTCCAAGTTTTTGATTTTTTATTTCAACCTATTGATCTCATTATTTTGTATAGACATTTCTTCCATGGATTTTATGAGCCTGCTGGCCTCATCTATTTTTTGCACTGCTGAAGTAGATGATTTTGTAGCAGAACTAGTGGAAGAATTTATTGGCACAACTGTGGCCAATGGGATTTTTTATGCCAACTCCTCTGCTAAATTTAAAGGAAATGTTGTAGTTACCATGGGGATGACTGTGGGAGGAGTAATTTGAGTTTTTGTAGCTTCTTTCTCTTGGACAAGTTTGTACATTTCTATCTCCATTTCCTTAATATGTGTTGTCATTTGGAGTATGAGACTCATCATCTCATCTTTTTGATTTGCCTCCTGCACAATTTATTTTTCCTGTGGATGTTCTGTTGAAGGAAGTTTTAATTGCTTTCTAAGTGCTACAATTTCAACATTTTTCTTTTTCACCAATTCTTCTACAGCCTTTACATTTGTAGGATCATACCCTGCCTCTATCACCAGTTCTTCTAAGGACTTGATTCTAGTGTCCTTAGCATAAGAGGAAGCTTTTTCAATCCTAATTTGATCTCTCAAATTGGTTATAGTGTTCTAAAGTTTCTGGGCGCTCATTTCCTTGGTAGTCATAGTAGAATAAATCATTTCAGAGCTTTGCTTATGAAACTCAATTTGATCTAAGGGATGAATGCTTTCTACTGGTACTTCAAATTCAACTTTCTTGTAGTTTGCTACTGTTGTAGGTTTAGGCACTGTTGGTTGTAGCACTATCATAAGCAATTTTTTATTGGTCTAATCAAAGGCTGAAAGCAGCTTGTTTTGATTTCTTGGAGTCTGATTTAGATACTGTGAACAAATCTCATTTTTCAACTCTTCATTCTTGGCCTTGATTTCTTTATATTTCTCTTTGATATCATTGTGTGTATTCTCTGCTTGCTGTGATGAGGATTTCTCCATGCTTTTCTATTTTTCAATCATTCGAGTGTCTAAAGTATCATTTTCTTATTCATTCACAATAACTGCAGTAGCATATGTGTTCTTCTCTGTGTTTTCTTCATCTAGCACCTCAATTGTTTCTTTTTCCTTGTTCACTAGATTGAGCTTAGTTTTCTTATTATATCTAAAATTGAATGTGGTCTTTGTTATTGTTTCAACGGTATAGGTGCCTTCTTCTCTGATTCTCTTAGTGGCTTTATCCTCTTGATTTACAGTTTTCAAGGTGTGACTAGTATCACCATGTTTAATTGTTTCCATCAAGGTATTGTCTAGCCATTCTGTTTGATTAGAAAATTGTTCAATATCAGGCCTATTATCATGGATGTAAGGGGTTAACTTGCATTTTACCCTCATTTTACTAAGTATTCCATGAGGATAATAATTCCACAAGAAACTTTCTTCAAATTTATATTCCAGCAACCGTTTTGATGCTTCTATACCTACTTCCCTGTGATTACAAATGAAAGGACCCACCTAGTTCTTTAATTTGAATTGAGTCTTCTTTTTGGCAGCCAAGAACTTGATAGAATCTGAATTTAGGATTTGTCTTATGTACTCTAAGGCAAAAACTCTCATTTGAAAGTATTTTGGCAATTTAGAGGGCAAAAGGTTTGACCCATAGACTCTAATCTCTGTATGATTTTGGTAAAGGTACCAATCTCTAGTTTTTCTTTGCTCTGACAGCTATAACACTTTCTTTATCTCATTACTGATCCTTGGCTATACACTGTTGGTCAGCTTGTTTATCAATGGATGAACAAAACAATCTATGAAATCCACATAAGTGAATTTTGTTTATTCTTTTCTGATTAGATAGGTCCAGAAAATGGCTGATAGTGGATTACCTTCTACATCCAATTTCTGAAGAGTTATTGGGAATTTATCTGCTTGGAAGTAAAGGAACATGTGAAAAAGGAAGGATGAATATCTGAAAACTCCTTCAATGGGAAATTTCACAAGCTGATCATGGATACTATCAGCTATGTATTCAGCATAGTTAAAAATGAAAGAAGGAGGTTGACCAGGCAAAAAATTAGATAGAAAACCAAGAATTGACTCATTAGTGTGCTCATCAGTAAAATAACCAAGGATAAAGGATAACATTGAAATAACATACCTTGATCCTTCAGAAAATTTGGAAGTTGAATAGGGAGGGTTAATATTTGGGATTTCAACATCTGCAGGCATGAATGTTTGGAAGATCTGAAATCTCTTAGGAAAGTCTAACTGAATATAAATATTTTTAAGAGCTTCTATGGATAATGGGACTACAATGGGATCTGGTTTCACCTGAAGCATTAGGTTTATATACTCTACAGTAATAGTGAATAATACTTCTTTGTTACCATCAACCATAGCTCTTTGGTTAGGGGAATAATAGGTTTGACACAGCCTAATGACTTCTAGACACTGATGAGTATGTGCGACTACATATTTGGGTAAATTAGACTCCCAAATCTGAACTTCATCTCCCTGATCTAAGGATTTTTATAGACTCCAGTAGTGGAGATGTAGAAGATTGAATGCTTTCTACTGGTACTTCAAATTCAACTTTCTTGTAGTTTGCTACTGTTGTAGGTTTAGGCACTGTTGGTTGTAGCACTATCATAAGCAATTTTTTATTGGTCTAATCAAAGGCTAAAAGTAGCCTGTTTTGATTTCTTGGAATCTGATTTAGATACTGTGAACAAATCTCATTTTTCAACTCTTCATTCTTGGCCTTGATTTCTTTATATTTCTCTTTGATATCACTGTGTGTATTCTCTTCTTGCTGTGATGAGGATTTCTCCATGCTTTTCTATTTTTCAATCATTCAAGTGTCTAAAGTATCATTTTCTTATTCATTCACAATAACTGCAGTAGCATATGTGTTCTTCTCTGTGTTTTCTTCATCTAGCACCTCAATTGTTTCTTTTTCCTTGTTCACTAGATTGAGCTTAGGTTTCTTATTATATCTGATCTTGAATGTGGTCTCTGTTATTTTTTCAGCGGTATAGGTGCCTTCTTCTCTGATTCTCTTAGTGGCTTTATCCTCTTGATTTACAGTTTTCAAGGTGTGACTAGTATCACCATGTTTAATTGTTTCCATCAAGGTATTGTCTAGCCATTCTGTTTGATTAGAAAATTGTTCAATCTCAGGCCTATTATCATGGATGTAAGGGGTTAACTTGCATTTTACCCTCATTTTACTAAGTATTCCATGAGGATAATAATTCCACAAGAAAATTTCTTCAAATTTATATTCCAGCAACCATTTTGATGCTTCTATACCTGCTTCCCTGTGATTACAAATGAAAGGACCCACCTGGTTCTTTAATTTGAATTGAGTCTTATTTTTGGCAGCCAAGAACTTGATAGAATCTGAATTTAGGATTTGTCTTATGTACTCTAAGGCAAAAACTCTCATTGGAAAGTATTTTGGCAATTTAGAGGGAAAAAGGTTTGACCCATAGACTCTAATCTCTGTATGATTTTGGTAAAGGTACCAATCTCTAGTTTTTCTTTGCTCTGACAGCTATAACACTTTCTTTATCTCATTACTAATCCTTGGCTATACACTGTTGGTCAGCATGTTTATCAATGGATGAACAGAACAATATATGAAATCCACATAAGTGAATTTTGTTGATTCTTTTCTGATTAGATAGGTCCAGAAAATGACTGATAGTGGATTACCTTCTACATCCAATTTCTGAAGAGTTATTGGGAATTTATCTTCTTGGAAGTAAAGGAACATGTGAAAGAGGAAGGATGAATATCTGAAAACTCCTTCAATGGGAAATTTCACAAGCTGACCATGGATACTATCAGCTATGTATTCAGCATAGTTAAAAATGAAAGAAGGAGGTTGAACAGGCAAAAAATTAGATAGAAAACCAATAATTGACTCATTAGTGTGCTCATCAGTAAAATAACCAAGGATAAAGGATAACATTGAAATAACATACCTTGATCTTCAGAAAATTTGGAAGTTGAATAGGGATGGTTAATATTTGGGATTTCAACATATGCAGGCATGAATGTTTGGAAGATCTGAAATCTCTTAGGAAAGTCTAACTGAATATAAAGCTTTGTAAGAGCTTCTATGGATAATGGGACTACATTGGGATCTGGTTTCAACTGAAGCATTAGGTTTATATACTCTACAGTAATAGTGAATAATACTTATTTGTTACCATCAACCATAGCTCTTTGGTTAGGGGAATAATAGGTTTGACACAGCCTAATGACTTCTAGACACTGATGAGTATGTGGGACTACATATTTGGGCAAATTAGACTCCCAAATCTGAACTTCATCCCCCTGATCTAAGGATTTTTCTAGACTCCAATAGTGGAGATCTAGAAGATTGAATTCTATTACTAGATCTGTTATTTTGTAGTCAACAATAGCTAGGTGTGTATGCTTAATATCTACAGCAGGAGGTTGTAGTGGATTTATAACAATGGTGCTTTTGGAAGCCATTACTGGGTTTAATTTTGACAATTGTAGCCTTCTGGATCTTAGGAACTCTGTTTTAGGCTTTTTTATACTCTTTTGTAAGCTTAGACTATTTGCAGAATATATTTTTGGTATGACAGAGGTATCTTTAACATAAAAAGGTAAAAATAAGCTTTCTTATGGTTTTAACCTTCAATTTGGTTCCAAAATTGATCTTCAAACTCTTTTACAGACTCAGGCAAAGGTTTCAACAAGGGTTTCATGTCTGTTTTGGATATAACAGGACTAAAATAGTTCAATTCAAGCACAAAAGGGTTCTGAGTATTTGCAAAGGGTTTCTTTAATCAATAAAAGGGTATTTAAAGTCTATAGAAAGCTAAAATTGCTTGAATTTTGATTAACAGTTTAAAGTATTCGAAACTGTGATTTTATTAGGGTTTCTACAACAAATACATTCTTTGAAGGTAAACAAAGGTATTCTTGTGGGTAGAAAGGCTTTAGAAGGCTCAAATTCAATGAAAAATTGTTTTTAAAATGACGGGAAGGTTACTTTCTTTGAAGAATACCTGTTTTTGCAGGTATTTGGACTTTGAAATATGGTTTCTGAGGCATCAGGAAGCTTTCTGAAGTTGTTGAAGTCTTTGGAGGTAGATTGGAGGCTTTAGGTGATCACAGCATCAATTTCTTATGGATTTTCTGGTATTTGATTGTGTAAACACGGGAAACGTTGTCTTTTCTTCAATTGGAAATGTTTTAAACAAGAAGACAATGCAAAAAAGGTTTAAACTACGCGCCTTTGAATTTTTATAGAGATTTTAGGTTTAAACCATATAAGCATTCAATGTCGGTCAAGTCACAATGGAATAGCGGTTTAGTGCCGCGAGGTGAAATACCACCAGCCGTTATCGTAGTGCTGTAGAGTGGTTTGCGGGTTTTGGCCAACGAATGTGATCCAGTAAGGAGTGGACGCATGGAGGAGAGAAGGTAAGACGAAACCACCCATTTCGCAAATCAAAAATGGATTATCGACTGTGCTGTTGAAAATGAAATATGGCATGTGGTTCATTGGATTTGGAGGAAGATATGCAAATGGTGTAGTTGCTATGCATGTGGGCGTGGGGCCCGGGAAATTGTATGCTATGGGGTTAATAAAATATGTTTAAACATAGTTTAAACGTAAATTATAATGTATAAATAGAATAGGCAGGATTCAATTTTACACGGCAAATGAGTGATATGTAGATGTAAGGAAAAGGGCAGGTAATATTACATATAATATATGTTTTAACCTATGGGGAAGGGGGATAAGTCACGTGGGTTTTTAGAACCATAGGTTAATATTATAAAGTGGGTTTTGAGGTATTTAAATAAATGAATTAATATAACTACGTGGAGGGGTATTTATAAGAATTTAATAAAATAAATTAAATGTTAATATGAAAAATGTATGTGATAAGTGAAAGAATAGATAAATGTACTAAGTAAAAGTGTATTTTAAGCATTTGGGTACAATGATAGCCCCATTTTAAACATTTACACTTAATACTTAGGATAAATAGTATTTTTGGGTTTTTTGAATGTTTTTTCATGAAATAAGATTAGTTAAAGGTGATTTTTACTTTCCCTAAGAAAAAAGGTGTTTTAACTTAGGAAAAGGGTGATAATGTTGAGGAAATGGATTTTTATGAAGGGAATCCAATACTTATTACCAATCAGTTACTAAGCCTTGGGTCTGGTCCCAACAAAAGTCAAAGAAATTCTCTGAGCCTTTTTAACTGAAGGTTTAAAATACTGGAGTATTTTGAGAAGAGGGAAATTAGTAATTTTTCCAGATGATGTTTTATTACATGCACTGTACAACTGCTTTCTACCTACCCATCATTAATTCTATCATTTTTTTGTTATTTGCATGGGTGCATTTGAGCTTGCAACCCTAAATCCATTTTTCTTTTAAAGCATAAACAATATAAATCTAACCTTATTTCATCCGAGGGCTCAGATTAAACTATTGAGCTCCTCATTTATTCTCTAACTATCTACTGATTTTTCAAGTTTAATTTGTTTGACATATCTTTAATCTCTATCTATAAACATGAAATTCAAAGCATGAAAAAGTTAAGATTAAACTATTTAACTCATCATGGATTATGGAATTACATATAAATAAAGAATTGATATGTTATACATCCTAGATTCTCCTGATCACACACTATTTGACTTCATGCACAATACATAATCTCTTCTACCATTGATCATTAATTGCGGAAATAAAATCAATTGCATGCACACATTAAAACAATAAAAATTCACACATATGAACACAGTAATTTATGGGAAATCTTAAAGCTAAAAACCCCCAACTATCTGTATATTATATGTCATATAGATCATGTAACAATCATCATACAAAGCTCCTCACAAGCTCTCAGTACAATCTCCAATTTCTACACACTAATCAGGTCAAATCCACAAACTTGGCTCTTCCAATCTCTCACACCGCTTAACTCCCATTTACCACGTAATCCATTAAGTAAAGAATGGCTCAATGAACTCGAATTACCATTTTGTCGCCTAACTTTCATTGAATCTCCAAACACCTTGTTTTGCAAATCATGCAACACTATAGTCAATAACCCAGATGCTTCCACTGCTCTTTCACCTACCTCTTCACTGGTCTCCACTGAAACTGTCCATGCACTGAAGTTAACTGATTTATTCTTTAGTTGATTTATGAGTTAATAATTAGTGAATTAATTAATAATTAATTCACACCACTCTCACTAGTGTATCAATCAGCTTTCAGACTAGATACAACTAGCTCAACTATAGTTCAACTAGCTTAAACCGAACACAACTCACACCAACTACTTCTACAACTCCACCAAACTCGTCACATGAGTTCTAACTGAAGTCTCCATGCAATAGCTCCCCTTAACCCTCAAGAATAGCGTAATTCCTCTCACGCCCCCGTGTTACACGCCCAGGTACCCTAATCGAAGTAAGTTCAAGAGAATAAGATACAATGTTTATAGTCCAAATATTATTAAGAGCTAATAATATTTCGACATAATTATTTTTAGACCGGCAATCTAAAAATAGATTCCGCCCAATATGTCTAAAAATAGAAGTCCATATCTATTTTTTCCAACTTGACCAACCATCCACAAATAGCATCCTACCTAATAGAAAGTGATCGACATAGTCTAAAAATAGACTTTGCGCCAAAAATAGCCTGCGGGCCCACTTAGTGAAGGCGACTTCTTTTCACTAAGCTCATCATCTTGTTGCAATCTCAACACTCCCTCTCAACAAGATATGGATTATCTGCAACCCCTATCCTGCCTCTGTGGTATTCGAATTTGCTCCTGGTGAGCGCCTTCGTCAAGATATCAGCATCCTGATCCTCCATAGGAATGTATGAAAGTAACATGATCTTCCGCTGCACACAATCTCTGATATGATGATACTGGATGTCAATGTGTTTAGATCTATCATGAAATACTGGATTAACCGAGAGTTTGATGCAACTCTGATTATCACAATAAATCACAGTAGGCTCTAAGTGTGAACCGAACAACCCGACTAGGATCTTCCTCATCCATATAGCCTCGCATGCAGCCAAACTCGCTGCCATATACTCAGCCTCTGCTGAACTGAGTGCCACGGATCTCTGCTTCCTGCTGTACCAAGAAACTGCTGTCGACTCGATACTGAAAATCCCTCCAGATGTGCTCTTTCTGTCCGTTGGGCTCCCTGCCCAATCTGCATCCGTGAAGCCACACAACTTCACCTCATCCGACTGTCTGTACCATAATCCATATCCTGATGTGCCTCTGAGATATCTCAATACATGCTTGCCTGCCTTCCAGTAGAGCTTGGTAGGCTTAACCATAGCTTGTGAAAGTTGGTTAATAGCATAGCATATGTCGGGTCGTGTATTGACCAGATACATAAGCGACCCCACCAACTGTCGATAAACAGTGGCATCCACTACCTCCGCCGAAGTAGCATCCTCCTTCCTCCATCCACCAGGAAGAGGAGTATCAACAGGCTTGCAGCCATGCATGTTGAAATTCTCCAGTATCTCCCGGGCATACTTACCCTGAGAAACAAATAGTCCACCACTGCGCTGCCAAATTTCCAATCCCAGGAAATAATGAAGGAGGCCCAAGTCCTTCATCTCAAACTCCTTTGCAAGATCAACCTTGCATGAGTGTATCAACAGTTCATCACCCATCAAAATCAAATCATCTACATAAAGTACAATGATCAGCAACTTACCCTCCACCACAATCTGGTATAGGTTAGGATCCGCCTCACTCTTGGAGAATCCAAGTCCGGTGAAATAACTGTCTATCCGTGTGTACCAAGTACGAGGTGCTTGTTTCAACCCATACAACGCTCTCTTGAGCCTGCACACATGCGACTCGCTGCTGAAGATCTCGAAACCTTCGGGCTGCTCTATGTACACCTCCTCCTCAATGACTCCGTTGAGGAACACAGTCTTCACATCCATCTGATGAATGTGCCACCCCATTTGCGCTGAGAGAGCAAGAATCGTCCGTATGGAAGAATACCTTGCGACAGGTGCAAAGGTCTCCTCATAATCGATCCCCTCTATCTGTGAGAAGCCTCGGGCAACAAATCTTGCCTTGTACTTCTCCACACTCCCGTCAGCCACCTGCTTAACTTTGTAGATCCATCTCGAACTCACCACTTGATTTTCCTTCCCGCCTTGGGACAATCTCCACCCATGCAATCGTTTTTATGGCCACAATCCATACTCTTCAATTACAGCATTTGCATTTCCATGCGCAGTCCTCCACAAGCTCTCGGTAGACACTGTCACGACACACTTGCTCGTAAGAGCCACATACAAAGATACTGTCGGTGACCGTCTCTATCTACGCGGAGGACAGGTGCTCCCACAACCTTCTTCCGCATCCCGACCAATGCCGCCCGTAGTGCGCTTCCATCCTTCTGATGGTCGGCGCCGCATGAGTGGTCTCTTCCACTCCATGAACTCCTCCTTCGCGATCGATCCACATCCTGAGGCGCATCCTTAGGAACTCATAGCTCCTCATCCGCATGCAAGTGTGGCTCCCTCTCAAGCGAACACTTCATGGCTTTCTCCTCATGAAATTTGATATCCCGTCGCACAACAGTCTTGCGACTGTCTGGAAAATACACACGATAGTTGTGGGGTGTATCAGTGTACCCCACAAATATCCCAACCTCTGCAGTCGGCTCCAGCTTCTTCCTGGCATCCTTAGTCACATGAATGTAAACAGGTGAACCAAAAATCCTCAAATGGGAAATATCAGGCCTCTTACCAGAAAACGCCTCCTCGGGTGTACTCATGCCAAGTATCCTATGAGGACAACGGTTCTGCACATATACTGCAGTATTGCATGCCTTAGCCCACAAGTGTATGGGTAGGCCCTAATCATGCAACATCGCCCGTGCAGCACCCACGATCGTTCTATTCTTCTGCTCAGCAACCCCGTTCTGCTGTGGGTTATGAGGTGCTATGAGCTCTCTTCGAATTCCTTCTGCGCTGCAAAAGTCCTTGAATTCGCCATAGATGAATTCACCACCATTGTCGCTCCTTAGAGCCTTCACCTGCTTCCCCGATTCTTTCTCAACCAGTGCCTTGAACTCACAGAACTTTGAGTATGTCTCGCTCTTCTTCTGCATGAAGAAGATCCAGCACTTACGAGAAAAATAATCAACAAATATCACATAATACCTATGCTTTTCTGTCGAAGCTACTGAGAAAGGTCCACACACGTCTGTGTGAATTCTCTCAAGGATCGTCGTGGCGCGACTATCCTTCTCATGAAAGGCATTATGTTTAACCAGCATCCTCAACTATCTCTTCCATCAAAAGCAAATTATTCAAAGTCCTGAAATTCACAAAATTTTTCAAAGCTCCATGGTGAAGATGGCCCAATTTCCTGTGCCATAGTTCGCCCTCATCATCCCACGACCACCTTCTACCTGTCGCTATTGCCGCATTGTACCATCTACCCGCAAATCGGGGACAGTGTTTCAGAATTTGAATCCTCATCTCCCAAGCCTCACCGTCATTTTGCCTGCTGCAGGTGAAAGTTTTCCCTCGCTAAAGACAACATCATATCCCTTGTATTCTAACATGGCCACCGAGATCATATTCTTCTTCAATCCTGGAACATGCATCACTTCCTTCAATACAAAGGGTTTACCAGACTCCCTCTCAAAGGAAATGGTACTGATACCGGTCACACTGTATCTACCATCATTTCCCTTCTCGATGTGCACTCCAAGATCATTCTCATCCAAATCAGTAAACAAATCTTTGTCTCCGGTCATATGAAAAGATGCACCACTGTCAAGAAACCACACCGAACCCATCACACTTGAGACCAAGCATGCGATCAACGAAAAATCTAGCTCAAACTGCGAGGCTAAGGCCTCTCCAGCTGCAGATCCAGCAGCCTGCTTATTTTTCTTCTTCTGTGGACAATTAGTGGCATAATGTCCGTGTTGGTGACAGTGAAAGCACTTCACCTTGGACATGTCCTGCTTCTTGCCTTTCGCACCGGATTGAGAAGCATTCTTCTTGCTCTTCCCCTTCCTTAATTTGGTAGCCAAAGCGAAATTTTCTTCATCTGCACTCTTCGATGAAGATTCGTCCCTGGTACTCCACCTTATCTCCTCTTGCACAAGATCCAACCAAAGTCGCTCCCATCCTGGAAATTTCTCTCGACCATTGACAAAGTCCTGATAGGAATGCCAACTCTTCAGAAGCCCAAGGAGAGCCAAGCTCACCAAGTCCTCATCATCAACAGTAACCCCCACACTTCCCAGCTCATCCTCGCACCGAAAAACCGAGGGTACTTGGGTATACCTCTGCCGCCTTTCTCCATTTTTATTTTTCTGAGCTTGTCTTTAAGCGCCAACTTCCTCTGGTCACTTCTGCTTTGGAACAAGTATGTCAAAGCCTTCCACATTAAGAATGGTGAAGCTTTTGCATTATGAAAGGCTGACATTATGTGATCCTTCACACCCTCCAACAGAATCCTTCGACACTTTGCTGTCTTCTTTTGCCATGCGTCAAGTACGGCAGCATCACTAGAAGTAGGCTTTGGAATTTCTGCATCTATGAACTCCTTCAACCCATTGTCATCTAGCACCGCTTCCATCCTGTCCTTCCATGCAATATAATTTGAGCTACCCTCAAGGGCATACTCCAATCGCAATCCGTTCAAAGACATCTCAACTTCGACACCAAGAAAACACTGCTGCAAATTCGAATTCCACCAGCACAAAACTCAACCGCTTCAATGTTTTGCAATTGCTCCAATGATCAATATCGCTCTAATACATTAGAAATTTGATAACTGATATGTGATACACTGAGATTCTCCTGATCACACACTATTTTAACTTCATGCACAATACAAAATCTCTTCTACCATTGATCATTAATTTCGGAAATAAAAACAATCGCATGCGCACATTAAAACCATAAACAATCACACATATGAACACAATATTTTATGGGAAAGCTTAAAGCTGAAAACCCCCAAATATATGTATATTATATGTCATAGAGATCATGTAACAATAATTATACAAATCCCCTCACAAGATCTCAGTATAATCTCCAATTGCTACACACAAATCAAGCCCGATCTAGCAAATCACATGCTCCAATCTCTGCCACCTGATAGCCTGCCTCTACTGCGCAATCACTACTGAAGAATGGCTTTGAATGAACTCAAATTGGTCCATCCTTGCTCACGCAATCCTCATTGGCATCTCCAATCACTGGTTGTTGCAAATCATGCAACACTATAGTCACAAATGATAGTCACACTGCTCTTTCACCTACCTCTTCACTGGTCTCCACTGAAACTGTCCATGCACTGTAGTTAACTGATGTATTCTTTAGTTGATTAATGAGTTAATAATTAGTGAATTAATTAATAATTAAGTCACACCACTCTCACTAGTGTATCAATCAGTTAGACTAGATACAACTAGCTCAACTATGTTTAACTCAGTTAAACTGAACACAACTCCATCAACTAGCTCAATAACTCCACCAAACTCTGTCACATGAGTTCTAACTGAAGTATCATGCAATAACTCCACTTAACACTCAGGAATAGTGTAATTCCTTCTGTCAGCTCCTGTGTCACATTTGTGCACTTAACTGAAGTGCTTCAAGAGAATAAGATAATGTTTATAGTCCAAATATTATTAAGAGCTAATAATATTCAACATATCTATTTTTAGACTGGCAATCTAAAAATAGATTCCGCCCAATATGTCTAAAAATAGAAGTCCATATATTTTTCCAACTTGACCAACCATCCACAAATAGCATCCTACAACTCATAGAATATGATCGACATGTCTAAAAATAGACATAGTCTAAAAATAGACTTGCACCAAAAATAGCCTGCGGACCCACTTAGTGAAGGCGACTCTTTTCACTAAGCTCATCATCTTGTTGCAATCTCAACATATTTTGAACAAGCTGCACATAATCATTATTTTTGCAATAAAAAGTAAAAATTAGTGGCATTTTGACTTGCATCACTTTCATGTCTTATTCTTATCTCTTTTTGCTTTTGGGGTCCATTTTATATTATTTTTTATCTTTTCTTTTCAAGTCCTTTGATCTTTCTTTTAGGAATTTTACCCTCTTTTCATTTTTTATTTTATTTTCAAATATGGGAAAACAACTTGCAGAAAGCAAGGTATGTACATATTTACAAGACTAATCAAAGTCAATTCAAAAATTATGAACCCTATTATTATAGGACCCTAACAGGAGGACTCCACCAATCCGTTGCCCTATGGATAATATGTTGTAGAATGACCCAACTTAATGTTATACCTGTCACAAAATTATGTCATCTTATTTGATTTGAAAGATGATGCGTTATCCATGATGATTTTTCTAGGACAACCAAACTGAGACAAAATTTTAGCTTCTAAAAACTGAATTACAATTGAGTATGTAGCTTGCCTGGTTGGGATCGCTTCTATCCACTTTGTGAAATAGTCTGTGGTGGTAAGTATCCATCTATGTTGAGCGGATGAGGGTGGATGTATCTCACCAATAAAATCTAAGCCCCACTGGTGGAAAGGAGCTTCAACTAAAATGGGATGTAATGGTAAATAAAGAAGCTTACGTTTACCTTGGAAAAGTTGGCAATCATGGCAGCTCATGATCATCTTGTACAAATATGCAAAAAATGTAGGCCAATAGTAACCCACTCTCATTAATTTGTTGGTTGTGCTCTTTCAGTATAAGTTTCCTCCGTAATATCCCTTGTGGAAATCCATCATCACTTCTTTGGACTCATCTTCAACCAAGAAATTGAGTAACACTCCTCCAGGATCCTTCCAGTAGAGTGCACTATATAGTATGCAATATTTTGAAGCCTTAAGCTTAAAGGACCTGCTCTTACTCTTTGAAATTCCCGGAGGAGGGTTCAAATGTTGTAAAACATAAATGATATCAGCATACCGTGGAGATAATGAAAATAGATTTGATACCTGAAAAAGACTTACAATGCTTATATGAGATTGATGTCAAGTGCATGGAGATTAGACTCAGCCATGAGCTTGGCTAAGCCTTTCCCTTTGATGAGCTTGTTCAGCTTGATCTCAAGGTCATACTCTAAGAGTGCTACTATCCACCTACCTCTTCTTCCTTCTGAATCTGTTTGCATTAGTACCTCCTTAACAACTGCATTTGAGACATATGCCAAAATATGTGAGTGCAGAATATAAACATGGAAGTCCTTGAGTGCTTTGACCAAAGCCAAGGCCTGTTTCTCGATTATGTTGTATCAAAGGGCTGCATCCCTTATTGTGCGAGTGGAGAATGCTATTGCCAGCTTTGTCCCATCTTTTTTCTGCATAATAACTGTTGCCAAAGTATGCTCAGAAGCAAAAGAAAATATAATGAAATCTATTGAATAATCGAGACTTGTCAATACTGGAGCAGTGGTCAAAGAAAATTTCACTGAGCTGAATGACTTACGAGCATTTTCAGACCATTTTACATCATTCTATTTCTTCAGCATGTTAGTTAACTCTCTAATATGTTCTGCTAAGTTGGGAAGAAACCTACGTAGGAAATTCATCCTACCGTTGAATGCTTGAATTTCCTTCTTGTTACGAGGAAAATCAATTTGTTGTATCGCTTCAACTCTAGCGGGATCTATCTGGATCCCATATTTTGATATGATGTGACCCAACAACTTTCCTTCTTCCATAGCAAATAGGCACTTTTTAGGATTTAAGGAAATCCCAAATTTTCTACATCACTGGAACACAACTCTCAAATGGTGTAAATGCTCGTCATTTGAATTTGAATAAATAGTCAGATAATCTAAATAAACAACAAGGAAGACATATTTCTTGTTACCAAAAGCTATGTCCATGGTACGCTGGAAAGAGGCTCCGACATTCTTCAAACCGAACGACATCTTGGCATATTTAAAGGTACCCATGGTGTAGTGACTGTTGTCTTATCCTGATCATATTCATGCTCAAGGATCTGATTGTAGCCTAAGTAACCATCCAACAATGACATCCTACTGGCTCCTACAACTCATTGAAGTATGTGGTCCATTTTAGGCAGCGGGTAATTATCTTTCAACGACACTTTGTTGAGATTTCTGAAATCTATACATAGTCGAATTTCACCGGTCTTCTTCCACGCTGGAACCAAATTGGAGATCCAATCTAAAAATCTAACTGGAAGAATAATACCTGCCATATTGAGCTTGTTTACCTCCTTCTCAATGGATGGCAACAACTTTGGATTTATTCTCCTGAGCTTCTGCCTAAAAGGCTTTTGGTCTGGCTTGATCAGGATGGTGTGTTGAATGATATATTTATTGTACACTTTTAGATCTGAGTAATCCCAAGCAAAAATGTTAGAAAACTAAGTAAAAAAATCAATATATTTAGGCTTTACCTCTGGAGGCAAAGACTTTGAAAGCTTGATGAACTTTGGCTGCTCCGTTGTTCTAATATTAACATCTTCTACGCCTTTTTCTGTGGGGACAAAAGTATGTTTTCTCACCACGTCATCTTGATCAATAACTCTTCCAAAGGTACGAGACCTTTTGGAATGTTGTTCTCCTTAAGCATAAGTATGTCAATATGATCTTCCTCAATAACTTGGTCATCCTTGTAGTGCACTTCTTCAATAGAACAGTTCTCAAACTCACCTTCACTTTGAAGGAAATTGTTCACTTTTTTATCATCCCAGAAAACTTGCCAAAATTTCAAGTTATCTGGAGTGGCAAACCTGTGCTTTATATGAATCTCGAACTTTTTATTTGAAAACATTGTAGATCTGAAATTACTTGTAGCAGTGGCTAATGAATCAGCCATCAAGTTTTGTAATCTTGGCACTACTTTATGTGTAAATTCTGAAAACATTCTCAAATTTTCAAGTGCTTCATTCCTATCTTGCCTCATCCTTGGGTGATTAGCTTGATACTCACCTTTGATTTGTTTAATTACTAGCTTTGAATCACCGTAGACTGCAATTCTTCTAGCTCCCAATTTTTTCAAATTTTTTCAGACTGATAATGAGCACATCATATTCAGCCTCATTATTCGTACAACTGAATGCTAGTTTGTACGAACACAACCGAACATTATTTGGGACCTTGTTTTTCTGTTGAAATGGGCTACGGATTCATAAACCAATGCCATCCCCATATTTGCCAACGGAACCATCAAATTCCATTCTTGAAAGACCATCTTCTTCTTCAAGGTGTTGAAACTCTTGATTCTAATTCGACACAATTTTCTGATCTGATTCTTTATGTTGTTCTGAACTTTCATTAGCCTTCTCTGATGGTTGTTTAGATAAAGTAGGAAGATTTTCTTTCTCTTTTTCTAACACTATTATAATGCAATATGAAACTTCAGGAACATCATCTATTTCTAATAATTGAAAATCTACATCATTTAATCCAGAATCATTGTACAATATGAAGGACTCTAAGTCTATATGTACAGCATTGATAGGATGATTATTTGGTCTTTCCTTGTTTTTGATCATGTATTTCATTTTAGTCTCATGGTATAATTTTCTCATTTGACCAAAAATATGAATGGTAGCATAGGAAAAGTCCAATTGTAGTGTACCTCTCAATTTAGCCCCCCAAGATCTTGATAACAACATACTGAAACATGGTGGAATATCAACAACTACCACGTCCATAAGGACATTTTTGGCTGGGATTTGCTCTAGGGAGACAACTAGATCTTTGACTAGACCCAAACAATGGACACTGCCAGACCCAAAAGAATATAAATCATGATATGGGTGGGTTATGTCAAGGCCAAGCTTCTCCATTATAGCTTTGGGCATGAGGTTGTGGGATGCCCCGGAGTCTAACATAGTGTTATGAAGGATGAATTGGTGAAATTTAAGACTTAAGTAAAATGGTGGGACCTCACTATCTTCAGACTGGCCATCAATTGCTTGACCAGATATCAACTCAGGCTGATCATCCTCTATATTAACCATGTCGGATAAAGGGTCAACTTTCAAGGTTTTGTTAACATGAGATTTGTATTTATCAACTTTGACCATTTTAGTAACTAGAATGGACACCTTTAAGTTAGAAATTTCTGACTCTAAATTAAAAGGTATAGTTATGTCTACCCCTTTTATGATGATATCCCTTTTCTCAACATGATCTCTCGGTGTAGCTTCTTTTCTCTGAATATCTCTTTCTTTGATAGGTGCACTTGCATTAGGGGAATTTTGAGGTCTAAAATGGGCCTCGTAATAAAAATTTACAACCAAAATAAAATTTATAAGAACCAATAGGATTCATATGATGATGTCAACCATGGGGGATGATTCACCATATTTTCATTAAAAAAGATAAAATAATAAAAACTACTTTATCAATTTGTATTTTCAACTTATCTCCTAATATTTTACTCAAATTTCAAGTGGGAGTACTCATTGGATGCAAAATTTAATTCCTCATCGAAGGAGTACCCATGTCACATACTTTCAATGGACCCTACTACACGAAAAATGAGAAATACATGAAAAAAATGTGATTGCAATTACGTTTTTGATGTATTTCTCCTTTTTTGTGTAGCAGGGTCCATAAAAAGTATGCAACATGGGTACTCCTTTGATGAGGAATCAAATTATGCATCCAACTAGCGTTTTCACTCAAATTTGAGTAAACCCATAGGGAGATAAGTTGAAAATACGAGTTGAAAAATTAGTTTTTTCTTTTTCCCCTCTAAAATTTAATGATGTAATCTAATCTTATTTTATTATTTCCACTATTATTTTATAATTTCCTTAGGAGGCCCATTTTAGTCTTCAAAATTCCCTAATGTAGAAGGTTGATTGCTTATGTTCTGATTTAGAGTTGCAATCTCTTTACCCTTCTTTTGATTGGCTTGACAAAATTGCTTCTATGGTACTTCTTTCTACTGAACTATCTTCTTTGGAGGTGGATTGATTGGAAAATCTCTGCTCCTCAAGGATTATTGCCTTTGTTGGGAACTCAATGCATTCAAGTTTCATCTCTGATAATCATTAGATTCTAGTTCTAACACATGATCATTCACCAATATAAAGTCTTTATCACTAGGTGAACTTGTTTTTTCCACATATTCTTCATCCTCGGTGAGAAAAATGGGCTGACCATCAGCTGTGAAAAGAAGGTTCTCCTCTACTATTGGTTCTTCCTATTCATTACTCTTAGCATAGTTCTGTTGAAATGGTGTTCTAATTAGCTTATGTTGTTGTGTTTCGGGAGCTCTTTTCTCTCTCTTCTTTATCCGAAACTGAGGCTGCTGATGCTGGCCTCGAAAGTTCAGATTTATGATTTGTGGCTCCATCTGTCTATCTTATATAGACATATTATCGACCATTCTTTCCATAGCTCTAAGAAAATCATTAAATTTAGTATCGGATGAAGTGGAAGGTTCCTCTTTAATGGTCACTTTGCGTTCAGTTTTAAGTTTGGAATTTTTAATCAAGAGGTTGGCCTCAACACTCACTGAATTTTTGATCATCTCTTCTAGAGTATTGGGATTTATTTCTCTCAATGAGTAGGCAATATCTGGGTCAAAATCATTGGGATAGCCCAAAAGGGCTAAACCAGGAGGTGGTTTCACTTCATTTGGGATGGAGTTATATATTCTGAGGTATCCAAAAATATAATCAGGCACTGATTCATTAGGATTGTGCTTCGAGGAATCATATTCAGCAAGGATTTGTAAAGGGTTTTTATTCTCATCCCACCTGGATAAGAAAGCATCAGTTAGTTCAATAGGAGTCCTAATAGAATTAACTGCTAGGGCACAGAACCAAACTTTAACTTCACCAGAAAAAATTTGTGCGATGATTCACCTCTTGGCATCATCTACATCTAACTCCTCAAGATATATGAAGGTTGTGATTTTGGCCAGGTGTTTATGGATAGTGATTTCAGAGTTTTCATTGAAGATAGGAATTCTTTGTCCATATCCTTGAGTTAGATCAGCAAGATTACCAGGGAGAACTAAAGGTCCAAAATGAGCCTTAATTCCTGCTGAATTTGGTGGAGTGGGAGGAACGAGGGATTGATTGGTCTGAGGAGGTCCTTAATGGGGAAGTTTAGATGATGATGGGATGGATGATGAAACAGTAACTGTTTTGGAAACTTTAGGGATATGAAGGGTTTCTTGTTGGTATTGAATAAAGGCTTTTTCAGCAGTGTAACTTAGGGTATTGGCTAAATTTTCTAGCTTGTAACATTGTCTCAAAATTTTAACATCTGTCTCATTTGCAGCTTCAAATAATGATGGATTTAACTTCTAATATCCAAGGTTTAGGTACTACTGTATTCAATTCAGTCTTGGATTTGGTTCTAAATAGCGACAACTCAAATTTGGTATCAAATACTAAATTTTGTATGCCTATCAAATCAGAAGGTAATGAGAAAGATCTTACCAAAATTTTAGGAGGATATTCTGAAGAACTTGAAGCTAGCTGAGATCTTTGCCTCCTTGGGATTCTTTTAGGATCTTCAACGGGAGAAAATGGATCTGGATCAGGATTAGACCTGGTATACCTTCTTCGAGAAGCCAGATCTGCTTTTGAGGAACTGTAATTATGAAACCATCCTTATGAAACTCGATCCCATCATCCAAGGGATCAATTTCCAATAGATCCTTGTCGTATACCCAAGGAAAATTTTGTCTTTTCGTTCCCCGGAAATGGTGCCAGAATGTTATCACTCTGCCACATTCCCAAGGCCGAGGAAGGAATCCCAACATAGGTAACCACAAACCAAGCTTTTGACTTGATAGTGAGCCCTATCAAGTCAGAGAGGGATCTCTTCAAAAGGGCCACAGCCAAGAGGGTTGGAGAAATTAGGGTTCTTAGGCTAGATATAGAATGCAGGGGGTTGTTTTGATTTGATTTTGGTTGGGTTATCACTGGATGAAAAAATTAGGTCAAGGGAGCTAGGTCATGCAAAATGAGATAGGGTTGCAAGGATCAATGGGGCAAGGTTGGCACAAGGCTTATAACTTGAAAATGATTGTGATGAAATGGTTTTGAGACTAAAAAGAAGCTAGGAAGAGCATGGGAGATGTATTCTTCTTAGACAGATTAAAATGAACAAACTATGTTCAATTCCCCAAAACAGAGCATAAGCAAGCATATATTCTGAATATAAAAATTAAAAGAGATCATACCATAGAAATGAAGTGAACATGAATACAATAAATTCTAACATATGAAACTAAAGATAAAACAATGGTAGACATCAATACCACAAGTATCCCATAAAATAGTTGCAACTCCTCTTTATTAGCTGACCAAACTAAGTACAAATGTTCCTTGATCAATTAGAAAACATACAAAATGATTCCAACCCTTGCTAAGAGTCAATTGATGGGAAAAATAGACATAAAAACAAGCTTCACTCATCTTCAAGGGTCAAATCGATGAGGTGAGGAAGAGATCCACAAAATACTGAACTGCAAACTAAAGTGTAGGATGGTCCAAGTGACTCACTCCTCATTACATTAAAATGATTCATTATGAATCAATGATGACTTTTACCCAATCAATATACCCTAGGTAACTAATATCAAGTATAATTACATTTACCATCATTAATTACATGAGTAGAAAGATGATTTGCTGAAGAAAAGTCAAAATTTGAGAGAAATTTGGAAAAAATCAGCAAATTTGACATTTGCGCCCTCCACTGTGCATTTGCTTCGAACGCCACAACAGAAGCATAAAATCAGGTTGAGAATTATATCAGGAGTACCAGTAGGTCGAACAAGCACCACAGACCCTATAAATTTAGCGAGATCAACTCGAATCTCTCATCACCCAGCTCTGCACCGAGATTCCATGATTGCCAATACCAACCAATGATGCGCCTACTACAAAGCTTGAGACTGTCGTAGCCAAGTTGAAGGATTCCAAGATAGAAATTGAGACAATGCACACTAACCTCGAAAAAAATATTGCTGACTTGCAGACCAAGCTACAGTCGGAGACCCCACTAGAGGTCCGAGCACAACGAGCCGCCATTGTTCAGGAGGCCACGTCCAACACTACTGCAGTTGTGGATGAGTGCAACAATCTGTTCGAAGCCACCATGGAAATATCGACCTCCATCCAGGAAGATCCAGTGGTTCATCAATTGAGGACAGACTTTTAAGATAAGCAACAACAATTTGATGAGATTTAAGTCGCTACGCGGAACCCTGGTTCCCAGATAGAGATTGATCAGGTTACAATAAGGTTGAAGTATTCAGGGAGAGATTGATGTGATGTGCTGCAAGGAGCAGCTCCTGGTATTAATAACCCAAACTTGGTTCGAGGAAGCACTTCAGCTATCATAGACCATTGAAGGTATGCTCAAGGGACTCTGCCAAACCCAACGCTGCATCATCTTGGTAGTGGAGGGACCTACAGCAGATAAGTTAGTCGGAGAAGTGCATAATGCTGCAACGCAGAGTGCCGACACCATCTAGCCTCTATACAAATCCATCCAGGTGCTAAAGGCCAAAAATGTAGGAATCCAAAGTAGAGTGACTCGAGGAAGAGTCACGAGTTTCTGTTGGGGGCTTGCTGGGCTAGGATCCCCTAGGTCGAGTCTTGATTCATTTTAGGTAATTTTGTTAAAGCGTAGCATGCGGCTCAAGGGAATTTGGGGTGGGTCAAAGCTCCTTTATAATGAAACAGGTAAAATTTTAAAACATGGGGCTCAAGCCACAGTTTGATTCCATGGTTTTTGTCTAATTAATATAAATAGGCATGTATGATTCAAGTAAATATATTTAATACAATGATAAAATATCTCATATGTTGATGCAATTTTGAGCAAGTTTTCGGTGATTAGTCTGAGTAAGAGACAGGCTCCTGCTGCTATGTGGGCAGAGACCTGAGGAATTTCCTGGGCTGTGTGCGAGGAATTTGATGGTGTGTGCGCAGGAGAAATAAGTTGTATTCATTGAAGATATGCCTAATAAAAATAAGTTTTGGAAAAATCACCAGTTCGCTTGCATAATTTATGTTCTTATGTGTTAATGTGTTATCAGTTAATGATTTTTTGATAGATCTGTTGCAGATTTTATTATGTGATGTGCATTTATGTCGGTTAATCTTGTAATATTAGTTCTTTGTGTTTGCGCAAGAATTATATCAGTATTAAGGGTTTCTGTTGAATTTAGATCTGAATTGGGTTAAAATCACTTGCGCAAAACAACACTAATTAGATCAGATCGGTTAAGGTTATATCCACATCATAATCTTCCTCTAGCTGCAGAAACCTGGTTCCAACACCCCCCGTGCTACCTCGGATGATTTTTTGATCTGTGCAAGAAGATCACTACCAAAAGGGCCAATACTTGGAGAGTATTGTTGGTTGTGAAAGAACACTCTGAACTTAAGCCTGGACCCCTTAAGCCAACATTATTCTTTCATTATGAATTTATATAATTTCAACATTTTCCATTTATTAATTCAAGTCCATTTTCATTATATGTCTTTGTTTTGGTTATAAATTTGTATTTCATTTCATTCCCTTCATAAATTTGGATCACTTCTTTAGATGATTCTTACCTCCATTGTAGTTCAATAGAAAGGTGTTGGTCTTAGCTACTCTAAAACTTAGTTGGATTATAAAATCTAAATATTTTTCCTAAACACATTGGAGGTTAAAGGAATGGGAGTCTTGGAACAATCGACAAACTACATATGCCCTTTCTTGGTGTTAAATTCCTTTGTGCACTATAAAACTAATTTTAAAAAATAAAATACTTTAGCTATGCATCTAACATGTATAATACATAGAGTCAAATCTTTGTGAGTGTTATTTTCCTCTAAGTTAACCATTGAATACCATATGTAATCCATGGACCACTGAAATTTTTGATCCTATCATTCAAGTGAGTTAAAGGTGTCTCCAAAAAAAGCTTCGCATACTCTATTTGACATGTTTATTTAGTACTTATCAACACTTATGAAAGAAATTGAATGAATTAACGAGTAGATAAATTGAGAGCTCTAATACATTTAAATTTATTATTAACTCTTGTTTTGTGGATTTATGTGAAAGAGGAGGCTCAAAACTAACAAGTATTGCATTAACTCGAAAAAATAACCAAATTTTGATGAGAAATTCACCTTATTTAATACAACATAGAATTTTAGTTGTGTGAGGGATAATTTTTCTTTACTGATTAATGAAACTTGAAAGGATAGAAGGAATAATGATTAAAGGATGCTCAATTTAGGTTGTATGAGGTGAGACAAGATATTGTTGATAAATGAGTTAATGCCTCCCTCATTTGCATATGAAAAGAAAACATATGTTAAAATGACTAAGTGTAGGGTTATTCAGGAGAGGCTCTTGGGGGAATACAATGTATTATAAGAGATAGTGAATTTCCTTACAAGTGAAGTAGCTAAGTATGAGCATATTAGAGTTTGTCGTGCAAGAAAAGTCATGTAGGATGGAAAGTGAAGAAAACTTATTCAACGACCCACATGAAAGTGAAAACAACTAGGTATAGGAAGAGTGCAATTCATAAGTTATGGAAATGTGGATGAAAATTACATAATGCATAATGCGGGTGCAACATAAATTGAAATAAAAAAGGATCCACAACCCATGAACATGAGAAAATTAAGGGAAACAATTCATGAAAATTTATGAGAAATAGGGAAATGTTTTTTAACAATATTTAAACATATAATTGCTAGAAAAATGATTTAAGGAAAAAACACTGTGTAATGGATTTTAAACAATTGATCATCAACCCTTTGATAAGAGACATCAAGTATTTAACACATACACTTGTGCTGAGAGGCGTATTCTACAGTCCAATATGATGTGTAAGGGTGTTCGTGTGTCATCAAAGTTGAAATTTTGCTCATGTTCGCCAAAATAAAAAATTGTAAATATAAAAATGAAAAAATTTAAATAACTATACAAAACATTTAAATAATGTGCGCTCATAAAAAAAATAATTGTACAAATAAACAATTAAAAATCCTTCGAGTTGAAAACCTTCTTTTTCGAGTGTAAAATCGTGGAAAGGTTTGCACCTCGTGCGATTTGATCCCTCTCTGCGCATGATAGATCCAAATTTAAATGGATCTAGGATGGTTTTTACTGCGCCGAGAGATTCTACGGCCCAGTATGATGTGTAAGGGTGTCTTTCTATCATCAAAGTTGAATTTTTTTCTCATGTTTGCCAAATAAAAAGTTGTAAAAATCTAAAAATGAAAATATTTAAATAACTATACAAAACATTTAAATAATGTATGCTCACAAAAAAAATTAAATAACTGTGTAAATAAACAATCAAAAACCCTTCTAGTTGCAAACCTTCTTTTTTGAGTGTAAAATTTGAGTAAAGGTTTGCACCTCCTACGATTTCATCCCTCTCAGTGCATGATAGATCCATATTTAAATGGATCTAGGCTGGTTTTCAATAAATATTTTTGGAGTAGAAACCATCGAAGATGTTGGCCACCATTAGATGTACTGCTTAGGAGGGTCTTCTTTGCGGGGTTTTGTGAAATTTCTTCCATGCCATTTATCATTACAACCATATTTCAATGATATATGATGGTCTGGGAGCGATCTTCTCCACCCTTGAAAAATCTCATAAATGATTGTTTAGCCATGAATTTTTTTATAATAAATACGCTTTAAATACTCAATATTAAATGTGTATAATAACTATATCATGTACATAATGTTGTGTAAATATATGTATTTACATTACACATTTTATCAAAAACTCTTACCTATACTGAAATAACATAATTAACACCATGCTAGTGAAGGCTAGCTCATCAGTGATAACCTTTATCCATACCCAAGCTTTGGAGATTCACATCTTAGAATATAGTAATAGAACAAAAACATGTTCTATTAAAGGTAGAAAATGTTCAGTAAAGTAGCGAATAAGCATTCCGTGTGCACTAATTCCACACATCATGGATGAGCCACCATCGGTGATGGAAAAATGTAAGATGTGAATCTCCACATTGAATATCTTCTATCTTAGAAGATGGTGACATAAAAAAAAACATAAGTGATTGGATAATTCCACAGTATACATCCTATTCAACGTCTTAACTAACCCACAATGTTCTCGTCTTCCCATGAAACTCAAGCTTCACCCTCAAGGTCAATTACCAATATTCCCTCACAGTCATCATCCTGTGTAGCATCCGATCATCCAGACACTCCCTATCATGGCATGGCCCAGCAGAAAAATCTCGTTGAGCATCATGAATCTCTCTCAATTGTCAGTGCAGATTCTAGCTTTATTGATACAGTAAGCTCCTCTTTTGTCTTATCCCCGCCTCCCCCCTCTTTGCTCCAAGCTTGATCAACTCTATTTCTCCCTCCTCATCCAAAGCCCCATCCAATTATTTTATCTCATCCCTTCCATCAAGTTCCTCTTCCTATTTAATTAAATCCTTACCTATCAAATCCTCTCATTTTAAACCCTCTCCTCGTCATCCCTCCCCGACTAATTCTTGTTTACTTTATAACACTAGTACAAAATGACCATTTTTCAGTCGATTACTAGTAGTAGCTATTAGTGTCAGTATTTGCATACTTCAACCAAGGATCAAAACACATTTTCATGTGCATCTTAGGTGTCCCATTCTGAATAAATTTTTCATCATTCCATTAAGTCATGACATAAAATTGTTCCACTGGTGGTTGTCTTTGTAAAATAAGATTCTTTCTCCCTTAGAATATTATATTGGCTGACTCATTCTCATGATTCCTTGAGCATAAAAACACCTATGGAAATTCTATGTGCACTTGGAAGTCTTTAAAGTCAAAAATTCATTCTAAAAGTCAGGTCAAAAAGCAGTCCCACTAGGTCATTAGGGTTTTGCATTTCTCAAGGTCACTTCTTCATTCAGATAAGGTCAGCACCTATATGAGAGGGACTAAATAATATCATCATGATGTATTTATAATACTTTCAAAGTTGTATTTTTAATTTAATGACTTTTATATCAAAATTTCATTTTGATAGAAAATTCAAATATGTAATTTATTTCAATTTTTCCAAATGTAATTTTATGTTATCATATGTAATAAATGCAATCCTGAGCTGTCAAAGTGCAACCATGTCTAGCCTAAGTGAGAAAATAAAGCCAAACTCCATGTATTGATCAACCTGCAATGTCAAAAGGTCAGAAAGAAAAAAGAGTATCAGTGTCAAACAGGAAAAACGAACATTAGAAAAGTGGGTAATTTGAATTAAATTTCAAATCCACTAAAGCTATAAAGCCCACCAAGCACTTCAAAATAATTCATTGTTTCCATTCAGCTATTAAGAGTCTTCAGCGAAGGATAAAATCCGAGTTTTTGAGAATTTTGGGCAAAAATTTCTTGGCGCTCTGTTTTTTCACCTAGGCGTTGCACTAATGTCCGAGCACTATGCTAATACCCAGCCACACTATGCTAATGCCTGAGAAACGCAATGCATTTTACATGGCCACTGCACTAATAACCTGAGGCACTGCTCTAATGTCCAAGCGTTGTGATAATGCACAGTTTGGTCTATAAGCCTCAAAACTTGGTCAAGGTGCCTCCAAAACTTCAGCAAAGATTCTCTAAAGCCTTTGACAAGCATGTAAAAATGAATTTCACCCCCTTAATGTCTTCAAAAGGATTTTATGGTGATTTTGATTTCATTGTGAAATTTGGAGGTTGGCTAGGCCATAAAACCCTAGATTTATTCTTTGTTTCCATTGTTCCCAAATTTGGCACTCATAAACCTTACATTTTCTTCCTCCATCACTATAGACCCTACTCATTGCCTACAACATCTATCCCTATTCCCTAGACCTATTTCACTCCCCCATCCCCATCTACCTCATCCCTAGGGTTTCAAAGCTTTCAAGCTCAAGATGTCTGGAGAAGAGGACAGAGACATCAGTGAGGAACAATCACCAAATAAAAGTGATCACAAAGGAGGGAAAATTAATATATTTTAACCAATAACCACAAGGTAACTCATGGCCTCTCCTCTCACTGTGTCTTGTTTCAAGAATGTTGGTTGTTTTGAGTTTTTTGAGAGGGTGCAGCAGATTCAGTATCACCCTGGGTTAACAAGGTTGTTCATCACAAATCTTCATGATGGGAATGCCACTCTTGTTGGGGTCACTTTTACCATGTCTGCTAGTGTTATTTCAACTACTACAAGGATCCCTAATGTGGGAGAGAAATTGTTTAAAAAGGTAAACCTTGATCTGAGCTATTATGAGCCATACCTCAAACCTAGATATAAGGATGATAAGAAAATGGTTTTCCCTTGCCCTCATCTGGGTGAACGGTATGTTCCCATGATGAAACTAATCATGAAGTATTTCACTTGTGAGGGGGGGTTTTCTTGACTTTATTCCTATCATATCTGACTCCTCATGCACTTCACTAGAGTCAGAATGCTTCATATACCTTACTATCTCTCCCAAAGCATTGACAAGATGGCATACATCATACAAAGGAGGCATTAAAATCATCAAATGTAGAGTATTTTTCACCATTCACTCATTAATATAGTAGTCATGCATCAGCCTGAGCAGAAGAAAATTTCATGGGATACATTCATTGCAAATGAAGTTTTCACTACCCCACCTAGTCATCATGAGTAGAGCATCCCTTGATCATCTCATCCTCCCATATCCACTTCTCCATCTCGGCCTGCTACTCATACATCATCACCTAGTCATATGCCTTCACCTCATGTTGACCCTACTTATTACCCTTTATGTAATCCTTCACCATCATCACATCATGATACTGAAGCATCAATCAGTGAAAGGGACATTGAGGAAACTTGGGCTAATGTGACTGATGTTGAGCCATTTCCCAAGACCTATCAGAGAGTCCACATGCATGTGTTTTATTCACTTGGAGTGAAAGGGGCCATGCCTGTTCATAATCAAAACAGAGAAACTGTAACAACCCCAATTTTAACATGCAATTACGTATATTACATAAACAATGAATAATCAACCCAAAAACTGTTTAACAAATCATCATGGAATTTTCAGAAACACGAGCAAGATGACTTACCTGTAATGGTGATTTTCCTTACTTGAGACTCCAAGGTTGAATGCTAGCTGAATCCTACTAACTGCAATAGAGTTTTGGGGACAACTCTCCACCCAACCGTAGGCTCAACTGGATGTAATCCTTCCACAGCTGGCCAACCCCGAGCCCTCAATCAATATACTACTACCAGGGTATCCTTTGCCTCCCAATACCTTTCTCTCCAGAGAATAGATGAAAGAATGAATCCTCAATGTCTATTAAATAGACCAAACAATGGAATGGGCACCACATGCACACATTCATTGTGTCAACATGCAACTTAAGTTTTACTTAATTTAGTGTTCTCTTACTTTTTGTTAGCTTTACTTAATTTAGTGTTCTCTAAGTTAATCTTTCTTTCTATTAGTTTCTTAGTTTAACTCTTTGTTAATTTATTTACTTTTGTTAATTAATTCTTTCTTTAACTTTACTTATTGTTTACTGTTTTAGGACTCCATTTTATTATTTACTATTTTATTTAGAACTCTAGTTATTGTTTAATGTTTTATTTATTATTTATTTATTATTCTCTTGACTATTTATTTATTTATTTATTTATTAAATTAAATTAAATTATTTGTATATTATTTATTATTTTATAATTATTATGGGACGTTACATACTCCCCCTCTTTAAGGAAATTTGTCCCGAAGTTAAGTATTTAATGATATTATATTATATTATTTGTTATTTACTACTTCATGTGTGATCAACACCCTCTGCTAAACTAGTATAACCAGCAAGCATCGAAAGTTCTTCACAGCACCCGGGAAATATCAAGGAATCTATGTCCTTTTTTCCACTTTCGGAATCAGGCATAAGCCTCCTCAGTCTTTCCATAGCCAAGGTTGGCCCCAAGGCTCGCGCCCGAACTCAGACCTCATCTGCCCCAAGGCAGGCATCCAGCCCCAATACTCAATGACTCCGGGCATCTCGCAAGGCTGGCCCACTCCCTCCACAGCTCCTTAAGGTGCACAGCCCCAGGCATCGAATTCTTACACCCAATTCTAGACTTTGGTGTTCCCATCCAATACCAGGCACTTGGCCTACAATATCAGGCCCTTGGCCTCCTCAAGATGGTCCCATAGCCCTTCAAGAGCTATCCATCAAGAGCTATACAAGACAAAGGAACCACTGGCATATATAGTGTTGATTGAGTTTGTCCCCAACCCATATAGTGTTACTTATTCTCCTCGTAGTCATGGGCTCCCACGAGATCATCAAATAAACCGGCCCTCTCAGCCCATCTGTGGATTTTCCTACCAATCACCACATCTCAACATGCATCCAATGCATTAGTTATAATCATAAATCATAGAAAATAATCCACATGCCAATTCTTGCATGTCATCATGATAACATAACATCGTTGTTAATAACCACATTCTAAATAGTAGAGAACTGCATACTCTTGTACATCATAAAATCTGTATGCAATTACCACATGCTTCACCTTATGAAATACCATCATAAGTTATAACATCAAATATATATCATGACATCACATAATAAATGAACCACATGCCAACATACCTCATATCATAACATCATAATCCCTATGCATATCATATCTATGATGAGCATACAACAACATTGTTATAACAACTAAAATAATAAGAACAACATGTGCATCATTATCCCCGTGCCCTCATATCATGAAACATCATCAATATAAGAATAATCTCAATGTTTATCAAATATGGAATAATACATTATAAACATTCTTATCATGATTCATTAGAAAAATCAATTTCATTTGTTTGTAAAAACATTGAATACCAACTATGAACTAAGATTACTCAACATTCATTTAGGATCTATGTTATCTCATTAGTACTATAAGTGTCATGTTTTCATCAAGATACCAATTACTTTTCAATACTAATTTATTGTTCTTTCTATTAGGAAGTTGACCATTTACACTGCAGGTGTACTCATCTAAGTACATCATTAAATTTCAAATGATCCTTATCATCTTGATCCTTAATCTCTCATCAGATATTCTTCCTTCCTCAAGGAAATTTTAGTGAAATTCATTGTTAAGATATTATTGTTTGTACAATCATTTAAATCATCCATATCAAGTTAAAATTCCAAGATCACTATACTTATTTTGTTTATTCAACTAACACACATACACGAGGTCGTCCTTATTTAAGTCTTATGTTATGCTTAATCCACCCGCATGAGGGTTGTGGTCCCCTATTGATTTATCCATCACTCCCATAAATGTCATTGTTAATCTTAAAATGTTTCCTTATCTCATCCAATTCCCGTCTCAATACCACCCAATCTCATTACTTCACATGGTCTATTTCCTCATTTTTATTTTGAATATAACATCATCTGTAAACAATTTCCCTTGTCTTTCCTTTGCTTTCTCCTACTAGGAAAAATTATTTCTCTTAAAATTCCATATATACTAACTTCATAGTTTGAAATTCCTCACATTTTTAATTTAGAGTACTTATTATCATATTAGCTTTGAATTCTTACCCCCACTGAATGTGGTTTCATCCATTAAATGGCAACATTTCCTTCTTAGCAAGCATCATTCTTATTTAGACTTCACAGTGATCCTTATTGTGATTTTATATGAAATACTTGTGTAACTCCATGACCCTTTTCCACCAGTTGACACCTCGTGATTATTCCCTTCCTTTCCTCTCTAGGATAGGCTAGTGCCTCTTGTTGACTATTTACTCTCAATTGTGAAACTTCACCCACCCATTTTTAAGAGTTTATCCATTACTCATTTCAATTCATCTCCTCTTTCTACATTGGTCACAGTTTTGAGTGCAACATTTGTTATCTTCATTAGAAGTTTGTAAATTCCTTCTTTTCCCTTCCTCCCTAGACAACTTTCTCCAATTATCATTGTTAACCTTCCAAGATTTTCAATCTACTCTTGTTTACAATAAAATACCATAAGTACGTATGAAAGAAAAATGGCATTGTTGGTTTTGAGTTATGGTATTACTACACTTCCTTCCCCTCTAAAGAGGATGCATCATTGAAACAAGTTCAACTAGATAGTTGTTTTAATACACCTATTCTCATCCAAAAACTTATTATTCTCATCTTTGAATTTGTAACACAAAATCATAATTGATACTAATTTATTTATTTTCAATTCTTAAAATGCATCATCATAACTAATAATAATAATAATAATAATAATTTGTTAACCATTTCAAGTCATAATCAATTGAAAACCCCCTATCAAACAATGCTAATATTAATTTGAGTTACAGTATGGTCGGGAGAATGGCGCACTCTCTGCTCTCTTAGGGTTTCTGCTCACCCCTAAAACAGCGCAGTCTGACTCTGTCCATCTTCTGCTTTCCTCTAGCTCTCATATCCTAGATCATAGCGGACTGGCATAGGCCTCCCTGCAATGGCAGGCCCTTCGAGGGGGGGGGGGGCTTCACAGCTTTCCCCCTCAGACAATGACAAACAAGATGATAAGGAAATTTCCAAGGAATCTGTCTCGGAACATACGAATCCCAATGCTAAGGACACCCTGATGCAAGATTCACAAAATGTCTCTACAGAAAAGGGCAGTGCGGTACAGGAAGAAGAACCTGGGCAAAAAGAAATGCCCACCGTGACGTCGACCACCTGCAAACCCATTGCTGCTGAAAGGCCAAAAATAGATCTTCCCAGCCACAGAATCAATGGTCAAATCCAGTACATGAAGGACCACGCCCTCATTGGAAAACTCATCAGATTCTGGCCGACTGAAAAAGCTCTGCAAGGATGGATTTCTGCCAAATGGAAGCCCAAGGGGCATGTCACCCTACAGCTTGGACCTAAAGGATTTTTCACTGCAATATTCATTTTCATTAAAGATCGCAACAGGGTTCTGGATGAAGGCCCCTACTTCTTTAACTCAGTTGGCTTATACTTAAGGGACTGGGTGGAAATATTCAACCCAGACAAGGAAGACTTCAGTTGGGCACCAGTATGGATCAGGATGTACTCGCTCCCTTTGGAATACTGGGATGAAGAATCTTTGAGAGACATTGGCAGGGGTCTAGGGGAGTTCATAAAAATTGCTGAGGAAACGAAGCTGCGCAGATATACCTCTTATGCTCGCATCTGTGTCTATATGCACCTGGATAAAGCCCTCCCAGATTCGGTAAGTCTCTATCATGATGATTTTGAATGGATCCAGCCCTTAGATTTTGAACATGTACCCTTCCGTTGTCGTAAATGTCATATTCATGGGAATCTCTTTCAGGATTTCCCGCTAAATGCCAAGCCACAATCCTCTGATCTCCCAGATAAGTCTGCACAAGAAGGGTTCACCAAGGTCACCAATAGAAAGAAGTCACACAAAAAATCTGCCAATGGGAAAAAAACCAACCAAGCTACCTCGTCCATTCCCTCTGTTGACACCTAATCCTATGGATGGGTGTGCACATTTATTTTTGTATATTATTTATTATTAGGAGATAAGGAAGGCCAAGAGTCATTGGGAGCTTTATTTTTGTATATTATTTATTATTAGGAGATAAGGAAGGCCAAGAGTCATTGGGAGCTGAATCCCAATAGCCTCACTTCCCATCTATATAAGCATGTACATTCTTCAGCTAATATACATTGCAGATTTGAGGAGTTACCTCTTGGTTTGACATGGTATCAGAGCCAGCTCCACATTTGGCATTTCTGCCCTGTGGTGTAACTCCCTACCCTTTGCTCAGTCAAGTTTATTAATTGTTTTCTGCTGCTCCTAGTTGCTAGACTGTTTTCTGCATTTTTTTTCCCTATTTATCACTGACATTTGCAGCTCCAGCTCCTGCAGACTGCAGGCTCTGTCAATCTGCAAATTGCAGGCTCTGCCAGTCCAGCAGTCCTGCAACTGTCTTCTGCAGATTCAAGTTCAAATTTTTTATGTAACAGCCCTTTTTGGGCTTCCTCCATTCTCCATCGACTCCCTACATTCCACTTATTCTCCCTACGCTCCTGTTATCCCTGCGCTCACCTCCCCCCCCTCCTTTTCTTCCTGCGCACTCACCTCCCTCTCTTCCCTACAGCACTTCGTCCCCTATCTGCCCTACCATTCACTCATCCCCACGCAGCTCACAAAGGCGTTTCCACCCGGCTGCTACCCGCTACAACGCTCCCCCTACCCTCTCGCCTACCTCCGCACACCCTTATCGCTCCCACTACCAGCTCCACAGTTTCGCACACCCTTATCGCTCCCACTACCAGCTCCACAGCCCATTAAAACGCTGTCATGGTATCGATTTTTTAAAAACGCTGTCATGGTATCGATTTTTTAAAAAAAACGCTGTCATGGTATTACCTACGCTCACTCCTCCACGGCGCCATGACTGTCACATAAAATTGGAATTCTGTCCAACGCCTCCACAGCGCTGACCGCCCTCCCATTACGCCCTTCCGCGTTGTGTAATACTGCCTTACATACATTGCACTCAGTTATATAACGCTGGTTTCTATTTTAACACAATGTGTTGATATGTTTTAACGCAGAGTTTGATATACGTTGATATAACACGCCTCCACTTGATATAACATTGCAGTTGCGTCCACATAACGTTGTATTTATATTTCCATAAGGCTGTGTTGACATTGCATTGTATGTGTTATATTCACACCGCCGCTGTCACTATTCCACGTTGAATAACACATTACAGATTTGAGTTAATGCATTGTATGTGTTATATTCACATTGCCGCTGTCACTATTCCACATTGAATACCATTTGCTCATATATACGCTGGCCATATATACGCTTTGTTCGCTGTCATATGTCCCATATATTTTAAACACTGCCAATCCCCTACATATATTCCCATTGCGCCCCTCCCATTGCGCCCCTCCTTTCATAATTCCGCCCACACTCATACTTCCCATTACGCCCTTTCAATCCCTCCCATTCATAATTCCATTTTGTTTTCATATACACTTTTCCCCAAACAAAAAAAAAAATACATTTTTTTTTATGCAGAATCAGTCTATAGCATAGAGAGTTTTTTTTTAAAATACAGTCTCCAGCAAAGTTTTCTGAGCAGATATAGTTTCCAGAAAGAGTTTTTAAACTCAGAAAATTTTTTCCAGCAAGAGTTTTTGCCCCTGTATTTGAAATATTTCAAGAGTTTGAAGTTTTTATAGCAGAATTTGTTTCCTCTTCAGAAGATTTTTCCAGCTGTATAATGCATTCTCTCATCTCTATTGTTGGGATAGTTCTCTCTGGCAAAGATAACTATCTTGAATGGTCTCGGAAGATTAAACACACACTCATTTTTAATGAGCTGTGGAGAGGAATCTGTGAAGGACAAGCAGAAAATCCACCAGAGAAGCCCACTTCAGACAAAGAGCTTGCCATCTGGGAAAACAAGAACTGCAAGGCCTATGCCTTGATTGCGGCTTCAGTAAGTGAAGAGGTGAGTCGCCATATTTCATCATTCTCAAATGCCTATGAAGCCTTGAAGAAACTAAAAGAACTCTATGACTCACACTCAGAATTATAAAATGTTCAATTGATGGTTAAGCTGTTCAGTCTTGAAATGAAGAATGATGATCCCCTTGCTTTAGCTTCAGAAATAAGATCTATAATGCATGACATTCAAAACACTGGTGTAAAAATGGACATACCTCTCATAGCATATGTTAAGGCATTATATCCGACTTACTCACATTATCTTGAGTCTTTGCAAGCAAGTGGAAACCTTGAAAAAATCACCTTTGATAAACTTGAGCAGAAGTTTGCAGAAAGAGAGAAAGCTTTTGGGAAGATGACAGTCCCTTCATCTTCCGAAGAGGCTGCATATTTGGCACATAGAGAAAAGAATCATGCTCCAGATTCATCCAGAGGAAGAGGTGGCAGAAGAGGAAGAAGAAGAAGGAACTTCACAGAAAGGGGGGGCAGACAAGCTGACAAATCCCATCTTCATTGCACACGGTGCAATAGAGATGGACATGATGCACCCAAATGCAGAACACCATGGAACAAAATTGAGCAGCACAGAAATCAAGACAAAGGTAAAACCAATGACAAAGACAAGGGTAAAGCACCTGAATCCGCTCACTATGTTCTAGCACATTGTAACAATGGAGTAACTGAAAACCTCTTTGATGTTTCATTTACTTCATGGAGAGATGATTGGTTGCTAGATTCAGGAGCAACATGTCACATGACATTTAGAAAAGATTTTTTGAAGATTTCACTGACAAAGTTGATGGAGCAGTATATTTCGCAGATAAATCCAAACTCAAGCCATCAGGGCTTGGCACAGTCAGGCTTAAACTGCCTGGTCTTCCTGATCATATCCTACATGAGGTTCTATACCTCCCGGAATTGAAGAGAAACTTGTTGTCCCTGATCGAAATCTGGCAGCAAGGACACTCAGTTCACTTGTTTGATGGCAAGGCAGAGGTCAGATCAGCATCAAATCACTCACTTGTCATGGAGGGAATAGAAGAAGGGAGACTTTTGAAGCTGAAAGGTTCATCTGCTCATGCTCAAAACTTTGCTTTCAGTTCATATCATGATGAAGGTACATTTCCATCAAGTCTTTTATGGCATGCTAGATTTGGACACTTAAATTATGACAACCTTCGTTTGTTGAAGAAAAATGGTGTTGATGGATTGCCTACAATTCCTAGAAAACCTAAGGAATGTGATGCATGTATTCTAGGAAAGCATAGCAAACAGCCATTTCATGATTCACACTCAAGAGCACATAGGAAACTTGAACTTTTTCATTCAGATTTATGTGGCCCTATGCCTATTGCTTCTGCAAATGGAAACAAATACATGATGACATTTATTGATGACTACACCAGGATGTGTTGGATTTACTTACTGAAGAATAAGTCTGATGCTTTTCAAACTTTCAAAAAATTTCATGTATGGATTGAAAATGATGCACAAACACATATTGGCTCTCTACGTACTGATAATGGAAAAGAATACACTTCAAACGAATTTAAAAATTATCTTCGTCAACATGGAATCAAACATCAAACCACTGTGCCATATAATCCACAACAGAACGGTGTAGCTGAAAGAATGAACAGAACCATCTTAAATATGGTCCGCTCCATGTTATTTTTCAAGAATGTAAAATTGATGTTTTGGGCCGATGCAGTTCTATGTGCTGTTTACATAAAGAATAGGTGTCCTTCAAGTTCAATTAGAAACAAAACTCCTTTTGAAATGTGGCATGGCCACATTCCTTCGGTAAAGCATTTCAGGGTCTTTGGGTCCACCTGTTATGCCTTGATACCCAAAGGTCAAAGGAACAAACTTGGTGCTAGAAGCAGAAAATGTATCTTCTTGGGGTACTCCAATACCTCCAAAGGATATCGTCTCTATGATGAAGCAAATAACAAGTTTGTGATAGCAAGAGATGTCATATTTCTTGAATCATCCAAGAGTGACAAGGTTGTTGAGCGGCAACTTGATCGCCTGGATAGATTCACACATGCAAAATCTTTCAAAGAATTTGATAATGTGATTCCACACCTTGAAGGGGGGATTCCGATATTGAATCAAACTGTGGAATCATTTCCTGAACCACACTCTCCCCCACATGAAGAAACCACCACGGATGACACATTGGATGATGTGATTGACAGAATTGGGAGATTGAATCTTGAATCAATCCCAACTCAGTCAAGTGACCAGCCAGGGCCATCTCAGAAAGGTCCCCCCAAATGGGTGACAAAGACACTGGAGGATGTTCATCCTGATGAGGTTGGAAAAACAGGAACAAGAAGTTCCACTCAAGAAATCGAAGGTGATGTAGATAATTCTGATTCCCCTGTTGATATGGATATTGCTTATAACTGTGAGTTGAGTTTGTCTACAGATCATGAACCAACTTCCTTCAAAGAAACCGCTTCTCATGATGAATGGAAAGAAGCGATGCAGAAGGAGTATGATGCCTTGATAAAGAATGGCACTTGGAAGCTGGTTGATCCGCCTTTGGGAGCGAAACCGATTGGCTGCAAGTGGGTCTACAAGAACAAGTACAAAGCAGACGGCTCACTTGACAAGCACAAGGCCAGGCTTGTGGCAAAAGTATTCGCACAGAAGGAAGGAATTGATTATGAAGAAACGTTTGCTCCCACAGCAAAATGGACCACCATCCAGACTCTCTTTGCCTTAGCAGCTCAGAGTGGATGGAAATTCCATCAGATGGATGTAAAAACAGCGTTCTTGAATGGAGATCTGAAGGAGAAAGTTTTTATGTCCCAGCCAGAAGGATTGTGATAAAGGGTCAAGAACACAAAGTTTGCAAACTTGTGAAATCCTTGTATGGCCTCAAGCAAGCACCACGAGCCTGGTATGAGAAGTTGACCGAGCATCTTCTGAAACTTGATTTCAAACACTTTGATCTTGATGATGCAACTTTGTTTGTTAAGAAAGTTGGAAAAACAGTTGTATATCTTGTGGTATATGTAGATGATCTTTTGATAACGGGAAACAATGAGAGCTATATTGCATCCATGAAGAAAGAGTTGAAGAAAGGTTTTGAAATGACTGATTTGGGTCATGTTCATTACTATTTGGGTATTGAAGTAATTCAACATCCTAAATTCATCTTTCTTTCTCAAAAGAAGTACATTGGAGATCTCTTGAACAAATTTGGCATGGATGATTGTAAACCCTTAGGCACTCCAATGGAACAAAACTTGAAGCTCACATCGGTTGAAGGGAAGGAATTTGAGGATGCAACTAAGTATAGACAGCTTGTAGGAAGTCTTATCTATCTGACCACCACCAGACCTGACATCTCATTTGCTGTTGGAATCCTCTCAAGGTTCATGCAAAAACCTTGTGAAGGACATTGGTCTGCTGCAAAAAAAGTACTAAGGTACTTGAAGGGGACTCAAGACTTTGGACTCAAATATACACAGGTAGGCGACTTCAACTTGACCGGATACTCTGATTCAGACTTTGATGGCGACAAAGAAACAGGCGTGTCTACTACAGGTTACACCATGAGTCTAGGATCAGGAGCTGTCTCATGGAGATCACGCAAACAGTCAGTTCCAGCAGATTCCACGACCGAGGCAGAATATGTGGCAGCAGCTGAAGCAACAAAGGAAATTGTGTGGCTCCGGAAAATCCTGGAAGATTTGCAGATGAAACAGATGTATTCCACTCCACTCATGATCGACAATACTTATGCAATAAAGTTGGCCAAGAACCCAAAGTTCCATGATCGAACAAAGCACATCAATACAAAGTACCATCTCATTCGACATCATGTTCAGGCCAAGACCATCCATCTACATCATTGTTCCACAAATGAGCAAACTGCTGACATCTTCACCAAAGCACTTGGAAAAGAAAAGTTTGAAAAGTTCAGATCGATGCTTGGACTCACCAACATCCCTTCGGATTAAAGGGGGGAATGTTGACACCTAATCCTATGGATGGGTGTGCACATTTATTTTTGTATATTATTTATTATTAGGAGATAAGGAAGGCCAAGAGTCATTGGGAGCTGAATCCCAATAGCCTCACTTCCCATCTATATAAGCATGTACATTCTTCAGCTAATATACATTGCAGATTTGAGGAGTTACCTCCTGGTTTGACATTAGTCTGCAAATGAAAGTTGTAGCCTCTACTAGTTCATCTCCTCAAGAAGGCCAAAAGGATGAACATTCAAAGCAGTACAAGAGGCATAAATCTTCTCATGATAAATTTGATTGTGTTTCTGCAAGGCATGATAATTTTGCATGTTTAAATGGAAGAAAGATTTTTTGTACATATTGTGGTCGATTTAACCATATTGTTTCGAGATGCTGGATGAGGAAGAAAGCATACATGAAGCAGATGAGGCAAAGACAAATTTCTAAGAAGGTGCATAATTTTTTCACATATTTCCAAAAGAAGGGACATGATGTCTCTCATTGTGTGACTTTGCATCCAACTAGTCATCCAAAGCACATGCAGCAAGAGGACAGAAAGATTGGCGAAGAGGGAATCAAGGATTCCATTATTGATGTGAAAATGGAAGATTCACATGAAGAAGTGTTGCAGCAGCAAAAGTCGCCATGGAGGTGGCTTGGAAAGAAGTGGATGGACTTCTTAACACAGTAAGAAATACTCCTTTGTACATATGCACATTTTGATTGTATGCATGTATTTCTGTTGAAAATTTTGATGCAAGATTGCATATAAATGCGGTTCAGTTGAAGGAATTTCCTTGTTGTTGCAAAATTTCACTGTGGAGGTGTAAAAGATGAGTATGATACTCACATATATTGCAGCAATATCTTTTAGTTCAACTCTTTGGTCACCCACATGTTTTGGGGATTATGTACTTGTTGGTACTTGAAGGGAAGAGTTGAAGGTGTACATGTGCATGGAAATTGTATGTGTAAATAGAGAAATGTAAATAGGTTCATTGTACATTGATACATGCACATGTGGTTGTCAAGATGTATCATGTTGTTTGTCGACTTGTGTCGATTGTGTCGCACATTTTTTTCGACTTGGGTCGATTGTGTTGCACACTTTTTACATTCATTTTCTGTCAATTGTATAGCACATTTTATGATGACTTGTTGTTGATGTCGCATGTTGCACGACTTATGTTTGAGCCACCTTGGATCATTGATCAAGGCAGCAATGTTCATATTCCTTCTGCAAATTTCTCACCAGAAATTTTCTGAGTGAGTGCAAGAAAGGCAACTCTTGACAGGAGGATAAGCGCATCGAGGAAGGGAAGTGTGAATTGCTTTCTAGTTGTGGTTAAAAGTCACTAGCCATGCAAGGAAATTGTTTGGAGGCTGAAGAGAAGAGGGTGCAGTAATCTCATTTTTTGTATAGATCAGTTTCAGTAGTCCGAGAGAGCTTTTGGGGTCCAAAATCTTCTCATTTGGGAGGTGTGATCAGAACTGGATCAAGGACCTAAGGATTAGCTCAAAATTCAAAGTTATAGGATTGGGTTGAAACTGAGATGGTTGCATAGGTTTCATCTTCCTAATTCCGGTGCCATAAACAGTTCAAAAAACAAACACAATATGAAGAAGTTATTGCACATTGAATGTCGAGTGGGTCCGGTGGAGCACGGAGGGGCCAGCCCTCCTCCCATGGAACCTCATCAAATGACCAGTGTGGGAGCTTAATGTTAAGAGCGCTTAAGGAGCCTAATCTCAAGTTTAATATTTAATTAAGCTTCAGTTAAATGGAGTTTAATATGGCGGATATTCTGGAGGCGCTCCCAAATTTAGGCGGACTTCCACTTTTAGTGGAGTTAACTGACAGTTGCCCCACATTTAGTGGAGGAAATTGGGGCAAAGTTGTTTTGGTCATAACTCTCTCATTATTGAGCCAAATTGGATGAAATTTTAGTCAATTTTGGGTCTCTTCAACCTTTTGAAGACTGTGGGATAGGTTTTATGTTGAATGGAGGTGATTGTCAGTAGCTTTTTCTTCAGGGAAATTGAAGGAGCCATCAGGGCCACCATGAGACAAATTCAGTTTGAGGCCTAGCCAGGGGAGCTAGAGTTCTTTTCCAGAGTTCCAATAGTATAAATTGGATAATTCAGATGTTTTGAATCTGATGAAATGGTTTTTTCGAGCTTTTAGAGAACGTTTGAAGGCCAAAAATCTTCAGTAAAGTTCCAGAGGCCATTATTGTCAGCTTTTGCCTGCAGCAGTGCAGGGCTTAAAAAGAGCTGCTTGAGACCATATGCAGTGAAACAGTGGTCATTATTGACTGAAAACATTATTTTGAATCTATTTACAGAGTTTTCAAAAAAATTTAAATACTGTTAGAGGTCGAAAACTCAGTATATAAATTTTCCTTGACCATAGTGCCAGGGGGTGCCGATAGGTGATTGAGGTGAAACCGGAGTAGCCGGAGGGTATTTTTGATTAACCAAAACTCTATATTGACTATTTAAGTCATTTTGGAACTAATGGAAGTGGTTTCATAACATTTTGAGAACTCATAGAGCTCGAGAAGCGGATGTGAAGTTTTGGTCAGCCCTGGGCAAACTGTGGAGGATAGCCTATTTTTGGGATGCAATGCTTGATTTGAGAAATTTATCAGTTGATATTTGGTTTTTGATGTGTGTTGAATATAGAAGTAGTGGTTTCAGTGACAGAAACATAATTATGAGGGATTTTGTGCCATTTGGAAGCTCAAAGTAGCTTAGTGCACCGACAGAAGGAATCGTGTCAACAAGAGCCTAAAGTTGTTTACAAAGTTTGGACAGCCATTAGAGGGATTTAAACGGTATTTTCAGTCCTTTGGATCATTTTTGTATTCATTGGAATTAAGTATTTACTTTGTAAAAAAACTTACCATAATCCCAAAGAGCTGAGTCATGATGACAAAGCTCAAAGCAGGCGTAGCCCACAAGATTTCGGGTGAACTCCTAGATTAAAATTGTTGTTGTGTTTTGAATGATTATTTGTTGTATTATGTTGTTGTAATACATGTTAAATTATTAAGAACAAATGAATTTAAGAAACATAAATAGTAAAAATTCATACACCACTTTCAAGTAAATAATTCCGCAAAATTGTCAAGTACAAGCTGGATCATTTTTAATTTAAACTGAGTGGTAGGTTCTTGAAATACATACAAGTTATCCAGACCATTTTCAAATCATCCGAGCTATTGGAGACATCCCCTAGGTATCTATAGTCCAACATCTGCAACACATGAGAAAATATCAGAACACACACACACACATATATATATAAACAAAAAAAAATTGTAATACTCATAAAAATCCAAAAAATGAGTTTTTAACTTTGTCCTCGTCCCTGTTGTCCCCTTCCGGAAGTGGAAGATCCACCCCCTGAAATTGGTACCGGTATACGACCAGTTCTCCACCACGATGAGTTTTTGTCTCAACCAGTCAAATAACTCTGGTCTCCATGACATATGCTGCCCACCCCCTAATCAAGGCACTAGCTCAGCCCAACGGACCATCTGTGGCTCTCGTGCTGGTGGCATAGGTACAATTACCTCCTAATGCTAGAATATCAATAACCATTGCAAGATGAATGGTATCAAGATGGAACCATACCCAAAATGCTTCATCTTACCATTTTACACTTGGTCAACTGATGTTTCATGTTGATTGTAACTTCTTCTTCCTAATTGAAGATTTTCGGAGACATGCAATCTATGGCTAATTGGAGATGAGTTTTTTTGGCTTCATGGGGAGCCTAAGATCTAGCAGCCTGAGTAATGGTATGCAACACTACCCTCAAAGGTAAGTCGGGCACTATCTAGATGTCTAGTTTACCACTCTTATGTGGTTTCCTTCTCTAGGACAAGCTCTCTCTATCAACATGGCCATGCTCTCTCCAAGGATCCGAGTAACTGTCATTTGTGCTCGCTCTCCCATCCACGACAATCATGTCAAGAAGTAGATGTCGGAGACTTCTATCTCAATTCCTGGTCATGAATGATGAATTTTTCTTGGTCAATGTCCCATACACTGATCAAGTATTGCAACAGCTCTAATTGAGCTCTCAGACATGGGGTCATGAAAAACTTGAGAAGCCCACATTTCCTCAGAGCATCTAAGCAGGCATTGTTCTCCATGGCCTGTGCATCTTCTACCTCATGCTCCTTCTCTTTCCACTTTATTGCCATTGCAACTACTGATTCTTCCTACAAAACCAAATACAAGATTCTATAAGCTATATGGTTAAAAAATTAAATCATTTGGCCAAGAATTTTTGGAGGAAAATTTGAAAAATTTGTGTGTGGCACTCGACGCTGTTTTTTTTCAAACAGTTACACCGAGCGGTGCTTTCCCTATATAAAAATTGTGGAGGTTAGCACGGCTCCGTGCCGAGAACCGGTGCTGACCACTGTGGGTATGAGTTTTTAAAACTCTTCCACAAAATGCATCAAAACATGAAAACATATAAAAAATGGATGAAATTGCAGGAGAAGCTCATGCCTCTTACTTAGAAGAAGCAAATTCATCAATGACCTCCTAGATTTCCTGTAGTCAGCTCCCCAAATTCATAGTGAAACTAGTGAAAATACTCACAAGAAGGTGAAAAGGTAAAAGTAAATTGTTTTTTACTATTGAGTTATTTTATAACCTTTTCTAACCCTAACTAGGTTTTTAGACACATTTTTATTATTTTTTCTCGAATATGGGTTTCATGTTTGTTTCTTATGCAGCAAAAGGTCCTAAAACTAGTGACGATGAGGAAACAAGTTGTATTTTATTACTTTTACAGACTCGGTAAAAACACAAAAAATTCATCCCTTGGAGTTGTCTTTCAGCTCTTTTCTGACTCTCAAAATATGAAATGATTTCCGATATCTTGTCGTTTTGAACTCGCTAAAGGCTATGAAACGTCATATGCCCAGTATAATTTTACCCCTTTTTCAGGTTGGGACGGATTATTTACGAAAAAGGAATACCTTATTCAAACATGGCTAAGAGGTTCTCTCATATAATGTTTTCTACCTTTTCAGATCTGGAAGATGACCTACGAAAAGGGACCTTCTGGAGTTTACTTTTTTGCCTCTTTTCAAACTCTCTAAACATGAAAACACGCCGATTTTTAACTTTGTCAGACTCGTTAAATCTAAATGAAATTGGAAGTCATCCCCATGACGTTACCGAGTTCCTCCTTCCTAGGGCTCGTAAAATGTACTAGGATGGATATGTCCGAAGTAAAAACTTACATGACAAGCATATGCTATCCCCTTCAAGCTTGTTTCCAAAAATAATTGGGGTACTTGCCAGAAATGGTGGGGGAAAATGGAACTAGTTTTCAGTTGTGTCGACAGTATGTCGCTCTTGAACATGACACTTGTCTACAGTTCATGTCGATTTGGGGACATCCCATATTCATCATTTTTCCTCCATGGGTTTGGGTTATCCATTTTGACCTCTCATATTCTCTTTGCCTCGTCACCATGACCTCAGATCCCTTGATGTCAAATACTTTTAGATTCTGGATTCATGTCGCCAATATGTTCAAGAAAAGTCCCTTCTGCAGTTTTCAACTCCTGATCCTCTGTTCAGTCTTGATTCACTATAATATTATTCCTCTGTCTCATGTCGATGATATGGAAATCATTATGGAATTCCTTCAATCGATCACTTCCTGTCGACTTCAGCTCATTATCCAGGAAGTTGATCCAAAGACTCCCTTCTGGTACCTTAGAGCTTGCATGCCTCAATGCCAATTTCTTCGCATTCGACGATAGGTTCTCATCATTGGCCTTCGATCGGGTGTTTTTGAAGATGTTTGACTCCAGTTCATTGTTCACATTCCATGGATTGTACTAGCAGTACCTTAAGAACCATTTTCATTATTGGTGGTTTCTCTCATACCTGTTAACAACTTCCATCATCGACTGGTAATCAGGTAAATTTCCTGCATGTTTGACTTCAGCTCATTCAATCACACGCATAAATTTTTACTTGTTTGGGTCAAGACGGAGCACAAGAACTTGGGTTTTTTCTGATGAAATCCAGGCTGCGGGACAATTTGGTTTGTCATGAATCTTCTGATGGGATGATTTCAACCATACCTGAGTCTATTTTATGATTCTTCTCACTGGATGGTTGTGTCCATACCATGGATCGTATTACATGTTCTCTATTATGGATGGTTGTGCCCATACCTCGTACTCATCTTTCAGAGATACAATTGTACTTGATACTGCAGGTCCTCCGACGGTGGATTTTTGGTTTGGGCATGCTCTCGTAAATCATTTCACCCATCCCTCTCTCTTGGACTTCACGCTTTAGGGGGCATCTGTTACACAACATTTTGTCACGGTCCCTGCATTCCCTATTCCAAATACTAGAGGAACATCATAGTGATGCCTGTGTATTGTCACACATAATAATGAATGTCATTGCATCCCTTAACATGCTAGGAAAAAAATCTCTATGGACCATTCCTGAAGTAAACCCTTAAAAACATGTAATTTTGGGTCGGCGATGTGATGTGGTTATTTCCTCGTGTCGAGGGCCAGATTTGCACTAGCCCTCACACCATGGTTGCTCTCTCTCTGAATGACCCCCGTGCCGAGCTACTTTTGGAAGGTTTTTTAATATGGAAATGTAGCTTCTAATATCTAATAGCTTTGTGAGTGGAATCATGGATGTTTGTTCGACTAGATGTGGTCGAGTTTCCCCCTTTGGCCTTCTAGTTCCTACAAAAATGCAACTTCCCAAAGGGATAGACCTTTCTTCCACCATAAGTGGATCCCAAAGCTCTTCCTCCACTCCTATAAATTCTTCTTCATCCCATTGATTCTGCTAGCTAGAATAGACCAAGAACTAGTGTGCATAAGATAGCATAGAATAGTCCATAGTTGTGAGAGAGAGTTTGATCCTTTCACCTCTTTGAGCTAAATCGATGAATGAATGCTTTGAGACATGCTCGACTGAACCCGTCAAAGTAGGTCTACATCGTCAAGGCACAGGTTGTAAACTCCCTTTTATATATTAATATGACATGACTGATTTCTAGTTCCATCTTTGTGTAATATTCCCAATTAGCCATGAGCTAGTTGGAATATTAAATTTTGTTTTACTGTCTTGTTTTATGAATAAAAGGACAACGGAGGTCCATAAGTCTCCTTAATAATGAATAAATCAATTCCAATGTGAAAAGAACACATCTTCGCAGCTTAATTGAGCACCCTCAGGTGTGAAAAGGAGCTGGAACATCTTCATTGGGTCAACTTTGACCAAATCAACAGCGTTGTCAGGGAGGAGTGGCATTCAATGAGGGACAACACAGTTTTAGATGGAGACACCTTGCATGGAAGTAGTGTCATAAATGAATGGGGCTTAGGGTTTTGAAGCTCATTTCTTATAAAAGGAAGAGGATGGCATCCATATTGATTATGTATTGTATACGATATGTCTGAATATATGGTCTGTGGGAAGAGTTATATATGGTCATGTGGGAAGAGTTATATAGGTGAAACTGGGTGCTCTCTTCAAAAGCGTCTGAAAGAGCATGGTGCCGATATTAAGCATGAGCGGTCTTGAACCTCATCTCTTGCTGATCATTCCTTGAAAAAAAAACACCACTTGCGTCTTGAGGATGCTAGAATCATTGCAAGGGAAGAAAACTATCAAAGACGGAAGATTAGAGAAGTGGTGGAGATTATAAAACACCCTCATAACATCAATAGGGACGAAGGATTCGAGATTAGTGATAGTTGGCGGCCTCTTATTAGACAAATTTTCTCCTCAGGTTGGTCCTCTTCCCAGGTATAATGTCGCAGGTTTGATTCTTATCCTTATCAGTAATCAGTTTAGGGTCCTGTCAGTACTTTAACCTTATTATTTAACTCTCTCGTAATAATTATTGTGTTAATTAATTTTTAGTCCATTCATAAAAATTAATTAATGGATAATTATTTTGAGAGATCAATTGTATAATTTTAAAATATAATTAATTTATAAAAATATTAAAATTTAATTAATTAAATTCATTAGTATAATTAAGATTTATTAAGCATTATCATTTATTTGTAACATATTCTTATATTAATAAACAATAGCTCATTTAATAAATTTCGCTTACATTAAAATTTAGGCTATAAATTAAATTTAATTTCCCTAGGTTTATTATAAAATATTTTTAGACATATAATAAGAAATTAATATAAAATTAGTATAAATGATTTTTATTAAATAATAAATAAAATGTAATTATTATATTTTAATTTATTAAATTTGATTTAGGCACTTAAGGTTTATTATTAAATTAATAAACATTAAAAATCTAAATATTTATTTTAAAAATTTAATATAAGATTTTTATTTATTATTAAAATTAAAATTTATAAATAATTAAATATAATATATTTAAATAAATTTATCTATTGTCGGCTCCTCTCAATCATCACAATCATTCACTATTTATGCCTTGACAATTTTCGACCTTCTTTTATTCTTCATTCTCGTCCTGAAGATGGATCCCCGTTAGGATTCGAAACGTCGACCAATGTTTTATGATACTGTGGAAAATCCGGATTATGCAATTAACAACAACCACAGAAGTTTGAGAACCATAATTATATGGTATGTTTAGACATATAGCTTTCTTTGGCTGTTTAACTAAGGTTCCAAGTTGTTTAGCAGTGGGTGTTCCTGATCGGAAATCCCACCTCTTTCCTTGAGAGGCCTCTTGGAAGAGAATTTTACTTCACTTCCACTTTCAGGCTTTAGTCCAAGCTTCATCTTACATCTACAACGCAGATCCTGTTGAGGGTTGAGTTGTGTTGCAGGTTGCAGTAGTGGAGAACATTTTTGGGTCACTTCAGTGCTTATTTTCAGTGGAGAAGGGTTCCTTACCATTGGAAGGATAGTAAGGAAGGCCTTTGAGCTTATTTTCAGATCTTGGCATCACGCCACTTATTTATTTGCCCTACAACACAGTTTCAGTCTAGATCTGCATTATTTTGAGGGAGGAGTTGCAGGGTGGTTTCAGCACACCATTTGGGGAGGAGGTTTTCTAGTGAAGGGGTCTTCCATTCATCTAGGAGATCTATTGGAGGAGGCTACATTATCTATTATATCAGATCAACTACAACCTTCCAAATCTATTATTGCAGTGAATCTTCAGCCCTAGGGCCTTTATTCTCATCTTGTACATTGGTGTATTGTTGCAAACCCTTTTGGGGTTCTTTTCTGAAGGTTGTGTAGAGGCTTGATCTACATTTTCTATATATTTTTAGGCATATAACAACCATAGATATTTGTATTTTCATCTATTGTAGCAGGGCACTTTATGACTGTGTTGTAGCAGTCTTCTAGCATTTTAATATATAGTAGCAGCACCTCTTTTGAGGGTTTTGTCTATTGGAGGCTTGTTCTATCTTGTTGTACATTTTATGGCCCATTTTTTATGCATATTTTGCTGCTGTTATAATGATTGGAAGGTCTCCATATTGGCCTCTTAATTTTATATGATGTTTAACACTTCTATTCCAAAATTTTGCACTATATTCCTGATTTTCCCATTTGGGAATATTACAGTGGTATCAGAGCATAGTCTTGGCACAGCCTGTGCATCTTGAAAAGCCAATATGTCATCAGAAGAAGGGGATTCTCTTACTGATAGAGAGAAGAGGTATCAAAGAAGAAGATATCGGAAGTTTGACTATACAAATGATAAAGAATACAAGGGTAAAACCCCTTTATCAGGAGGAGAAGATGAAGAGAAGGAGTTTCCTAAGATTCTTGTCAAAGCTATGTAATACATTGCTAGAGAAATAAAGGAGATGAGAATGGATAGATACAAGGAATCCCATGGTGAAGGCTCTGACATTTCTCATCACTGGAGTGATCAACCAGTGCAGCAGCAAAAAGTTTCCGAACGCTCTACAATGCCTACATTCTTAGCAGTGGGAAATGAAGGGTTTCAAGAACAAGAAACTCTTGAAGAATATTTCATGGAGTATGAGTCTCAATCTCATAGATTTAAAGACAACTTTGGTTTTCGATAATTTTGTCAAATCAAGGACAATAGGAGACCCAGGCATCACAATAGAGGTGGAGGATTCATTCAGAATCATGATCTACACTGCACTATGGGCAGATTTTTCTTACCCAACTTTGATGGGTCATCTAAATGCACTTAAAAATCATGGGTAGAGAATCTTGACATCTACTTCCAGCTAAACAAAGTATCGCAGATGGAGGCCATTAAGATAGCAACAATGCACCTTGAGGGTGAAGCACATGATTGGTGGTTCCATGGCTTGTCTACATTGGGTCATGCCAATGTGACTGCATATTCAGAGTTCACAAGTAGGTTGGTGGAGAGGTTTGATAGAAGAGATCCCGAAGCACCATTCATGGGGCTTGCAAAGCTCAAAAAATCAGGTAATCCCAAAACTTATATTTATGAGTTTTTAAAACTTTCTGTTATGGTTCCTGATTTATCTGCAGCAAGAAGGGTCTATATGTTCATCGATGGGTTAGAAGAACCTCTTCATGGGTTGGCTAAGTCTACCAAGCTCACTACCCTTCAATATTCCATTGAAAGGGCTAGAGATCTACAAGATCCCTTGCCAAAAGCAAAGGCAACATTTTAGCAAAAGCCCTCTTTTCCATCAAAGGGAAAAGATGAGAAGGCTCCTCTTTCAAAGGAGAGCCAAAATAAAAAACCTCTTGATGATGATGTCCAAAGAGATTTGAGGAGAAGGAAGCTTTGATTCACATGCCAAGAATCATGGGCACCCGGACATAAATGTGTAGCAGGAAAGGCACACTACATAGAGATCTTCTCAAATGATGAGGAGGAAGAAGAAGAAGAAACAGAGAGGGGACACAACACTGACACGACAGGAGATGATCCACCACCACCAGGAGGTGAGGATGGATAAATTGCTCCAATTAGAGGGACTCTTGCATCATTAAGAGTGGTACCCAAATATCATGCAACTTCCACACAAAAAGCATATTTGGATTTGCGCAGTGTAAGTAGGGACATGACAGTCCCATCTATTATGCATATGAGATTGGCCCATGAGACATCATTGTTTTGTGGCAAACCACCTGGGAGGCCACCTGATCCAGATTTAGTAAGACATGTCTCACATCATGATGCACCATTCATAGATTCAGGATGAATGGGAGCATTAGGAGGCCATGATACAGCGCTGAGAGTCTTGGGTAGACTCAAGGAGGAGGGAGACATTATCCCAACATCATCATTACCCACTCTCATTTCAGATTCTGCACTGTGGGAGGAGCAACATGGGAAGGACAACATCCTTCCAACATGTACCTTTGGCATGGGAGATGTCAAGGAGAAGGGCATCCATATGACAGATGTTCTTTGTGATAGATCATCATCATTGTCACAATGGAGGATAGATCCATATTGGAAATCCCAACTGTTAGTTGATTATTCCAAGGATCTTTTTACATGCATAATACTTGATGACCAGCTACATGAAGAGGGCTATTTAGTCCAAAATTAAGTCATCTATTATCATGGTAGGATCTTCTTATCTAGAGCCTTCAAGCTCAAGGAGAAGTTGCTACAAAGAGCACATGAATATTTTATCTTTAGCCGTACTTATTCCATGAGAGCCTACAACACTATCATGGAGAGCTACACTTGGGAAGGCTTTGAAGAGGAACTATATAAGAATTTGAAAATATGCATGGACCATGTGGATATGGGAGAGATACATAACTAAATGAAGGATTTATCACAACCACCTCTTTTCTCTTTTGGAATGAGAGGGGATCTATCTATGGACCACTCCATTTGTATGAGCAGAAATTTTGGAAAGGAACATGCTTATGTACATGATGTTTCATTTGATTATTATTTGCATTCCTTTACCATGTATTTTCAGGCCATTGCTCCAAGGAGGAGCATTCTTACATATAAAATTCATGGCCAACTTTGGGCCATAAACATTTCTGAACATGGCCACTCCCTTGGATGATATAGGGAGATGTTGTATCACTGTGGGTGCACTCCAACGACACCAAACATTTCTCACCTTTTCAGCCATTGTGAGAAGACTTGGGAAGCAAGTAAGTGGTGGGGAAACCACTTACCATACCATTATCTGATGCAGTTAGAATATATACTGCGCTGGTTCCACATGTGGGACTATGACCCACCTCCAATTTTTCATATTTTTGTTTGCATGTACTTGGTTTTGATCCCATACATTGATGATGTACTTATCTTTTTTATGGGAATGATTGGAGGGAGGATGGGAGGACTGAATGTTCCCTATGCAAGAGAAATTATCCATGTTCATTATGCTAAATTTTTCAGGAAGAATCTTGGGCAAACCATGATTGTTTCATTGGATCTATTGCTTCCTTGTGGGATGAAGCATTTGCATCTCATGAGAACTTTGGAAGAGCATTTCATGGAGGGATGGATTGGGAGACACTTAGCTTATGAGGATAGCTTATCACATGATGGTGTCACCAATAATGGAGGAGAAGTGTTTCATAACTCACCTTGTCAGTTTCTTGAGGACAAGCAACATTTGGGAAGGGAGGACTGTAATATTCCCAATTAGCCATGAGCTAGTGGGAATGTTAAATTTTGTTTTGTTGTCTTGTTTTATGAATAAAAGGACAATGGAGGTCCATAAGTCTCCTAATAATGAATAAATCAATGCCAATGTGAAAATAACACATCTTGGAATCTTAATTGTGCACCCTTAGGTGTGAAAGGGGGCTGGAACATCTTAACTAGATCAAATTTGACCAAATCAACAACGTTGTCATGGAGGAGTGGCATTCAATGAGGGACAACGTAGTTTTAGATGGAGACACCTTGCATGGAATTAGTGTCATAAATGAATGGGGCTTAGGGTTTGGAAGCTCATTTCTTATAAAAGGAAGAGGATGGCAACCATACTGATTATGTATTGTATATGATATTTCTGAATATATGGTATGTTTAGACATATAGCTTTATTTGGTTGTTTAGATAAGATTGCAAGTGTTGTTTAACACTGGGTGTTCCTGATCGGGAATCACACCTCTTTCCTTGAGAGGCCTCTTGGAAGAGAAGTGTACTTCATTTCCACTTTCAGGCTTTAGGCCAAGCTTCATCTTACATCTACAGCACAAATCCTGTTGAGGGTTGAGTTGTGTTGCAGGTTGCAGCAGTGGAGAAAATTTTTGGGTCACTTCAGTGCTTATTTTTAGTGGAGAAGGGTTCCTTTCCATTGGAAGGACAGTAAGGAAGGCTCTTGAGATTATTTTTATATCTTGGTATCACGCCACTTATTTATTTGCCCCTACAGTGCAGTTTCAGTCTAGATCTGCGTTATTTTTAGGGATGAGTTGCAGGGTGGTTTCAGCACACCATTTGGGGAGGAGTTTTTCTAGTGAAGGGATCTTCCTTTCATCTAGGATATCTATTGGAGGAGGCTGCATTATTTTTTATATCAGATCAACGACAACCTTCCAGATCTATTACTGTAGCGAATCTTCAGCCCTAGGGCTTTGATTCCAATCTTGTACACTGGTGTATTGTTGCAAACCCTTTTGGGGTTCTTTTCTGAAGGTTGTATAGAGCCTTGATCTACATTTGTTGTATATTTTTAGGCATATAATATCCATAGATATTTGTATGTTCATCTGCTGTAGCAGGGCACTTTATGACTACATTGTAGCAGTCTTCCGGCATTTTGATATATAATAGCAACACCTCTTTTGAGGGTTTTGTCTATTGGAGGCTTTTTCTATCTTGTTGTACATTTTATGGCCCATTTATTATGAATATTTTTCTGTTGTTATAATTATTATAAGGTCTCCATATTTGCCTCTTAATTTTATATGATGTTTAACACTTCTATTCCAACATTTTGCACTATATTCCTGCTTTTCCCATTTGGGAATATTACACTTTGTGTATGTTAATATTCAAATTTTCTGACTCTCCTTGACTAGTTAGATAGTCGTAAATGAATATTTATGCTCATATGCTTTTAGTGTTTGCTTGATCTTTATGTAGGTGTGTGAATATCGCTACTAATGGAGCGCAAGGCTTGAAGAAAAAATATCGAGGGATCACTGCAACGTACTACATCAAGGGCATTGGATTGAGTTAGGACATCTATTTGAATCCGCATTTAGTTTATGAACTATGAATTTAGAAAACAACATGTTCCCTTGTTGCTAGACCCACCCTAGGGCTAGAGGGATCGCCTCTATCCATAGAAGGGATTTGTGTGCACAACAACATCCCATACTTATTATGTAGCCTTTACAGTTTATACTCTTGTTGACGATGTTTTATCCACCAACATTCATGGGATCTCCCTGATATGAAGTCCCAACCAGACCTCACACTATTTGGTGTAGGAGTCCCATCCAAAATAAAGGCTCGGTTGTCATATTCTTAAATATTTTCCTTGGCTCTAACTGTCAGCAAGAGAGAGGGATGTAGATGTACTTTCGAAAAGAAAGGGGGTGTGCCTCGTGAATGTCTAGTTGCAAGTATGTCAAGGCTCTCAAATTAGGGGAATTTTGAGGTCTAAAATGGGCCTCCTAAGGAAATTATAAAATAGTAGTGGAAATAATAAAATGATATTAGATTACATCATCAAATTATACAGGGAAAAAATAAGAAACTATTTTTTCAAGTCGTATTTTCAAATTATATCCCTATTGGTTTACTCAAATTTCGAGTAAAAACACTCGTTGTATGCATAATTGTATTCCTCATCCAAGGATTACCCATGTTACATGCTTTTTATGGACGCAACTACATGAAAAATGAGAAATACATGAAAAACATGATTGGAATCACGTTTTTTCATGTATTTCTCATTTTTCATGTAGAACGGTGCATCAAAAGTATGCAACGTGGGTACTCCTTGGATGAGGAATTAAATTTTTCATCCAACGAGTACTCCCGTTCGAAATTTGAGTAAAGACTTAAGGAGATAAGCTGAAAATACAGATTGAAAAAGTAGTTTTATTATTTTATTATTTTTTAATCTTTTTACATTTTTACTCCAAAAATGGTAAATCATCCCCCATGGTTAACATCATCATCTTGAATCCTATTGGTTCTTATAAAGTTAATTCTAATTGTACATTTTTATTAAGAGGCCCATTTTAGACCTCAAAATTCCCCTAATCTAAGTCTACTAGGGGGGGAGAGAGAAAAGTGAGACTCTAAGAGATTACCACCCAAGAAGAGACACACATGAACCGAAGGATCTGTCTAACATCCAGCAGAATATTCCACAAGGTATGTGATGGTCATTACAACCAACAATGCGAATTATATGCCTAATATCCTGTGGATTAGTCCACGAGGATGGGACAACAATAACAACCATTACAACACATCCTCAACAAGATAAGCACTAAAATAACCAAAATAGTTCAACTATCTTAGTGTTGTACTATACAACACCCTCCAGTCACTTTAAATAAAGGGGGACCCTTTAAAAATAAATAGAAATTTATGAGCATGATTTTATCTTAGCCTTAGTCTAAAAACTTTATGAAATAAAGGTTTTTTCCCTTTTTGCTTTGATTTTAAAAGCACTCATCACAAATCTCATAACTTACAAGCCGAATAAGTTAAAACATATATAAGTATTACGAATTGTGAGATGCCCTCCAACCTTTTCGAGTTATATAAAATTCTCGTTACAAATGCTTTAAAAATCCCTTTTAAATGAAATCGCATCGCACCTTTTAAAAGAATCAGCTTATGACTATTCGGTAAATATTGCAATGGGTCGGACTCGACGAAAAAATAAAGCCACAATCATAAAGTTCCAAAGGTCTGATAAAGCACAAACAGTGTAACTCTTTAGCACATTTCACGTTTCATGACAAGTAACCAAATGTAAATTTTTAGTACCGAATGAAAATTGCGATTTGTGATTTGCACAGATCGCATTTTCCAAAAATTCATCGGTGACGAAAAACATAACTAATGGTAACAATTTAAAATTGCAATATGCGATATTAATACTTATCACTCAAGTGTGCGAAATTATTCATATCTAATCAACCTAATATAAGATCTAACGTCTTAAATTGATAGACTAGACATATTACGTAAAGGTGTGTAAGATATTTGATAGAAAGAGTTATGGGTTATTAACAGCATTTAATGGGAATAAGGTTTGAAAGATTTATATCTACTTCAAGCGTGTTTTGAGTAATTGAATGCCGGATTTTTTATTATATTGTTCTAACTCTATCCTTCTCTCCATTCATATTAGATCTGAGTTTACTCTTTTCACTTGAATTTAGGAAACTGCCTAACGGAGTGAGAATAACTAGAATGAAAAAATAAGGCAAGGAAATTGCCCAAACATTAGCCGCTGAAGATTCAGACATGCCTCCATTGTTCTCAAATACGACCTGCAACAAGGATTGCAGAAATTCTTCATGGGAAGAAATGTACCAACTCTTCGAGGAAGAACAACCAAGGATAATAGTGAAAATATCTATCGCAGACACGACAGTTTCCTTAGACCCTTCCTACTTCGACGTTGCATGCTCGTTTCTTCAAAAGATAGAAATGAGGCCGAAGATTCTCTCCTACACAGATATGGTAAAGTGGGTAATTGAACACCTTAACATAGAAGATAGGTCATTTAAGAATTCAAAGCTAGAGAATATTGGTTCATTCACTGCAGAGGATTTGAGGACAATGTACCACTTGCCCATGCCATAGAATAATTATGATAAAGCTTTTGTCGAAATATTTACAAAGAAGCATACAGACCTTATGAAAGTAATAAATGGATGGAAAGATGAACAAGCCAAGCTGAAATGGGTCAAACTTGGTATGTACCCGATAGCACAGTTACCCGCCCCTTATTATTATGGTGCTAAAATGTTATGTAGATTGTTTGCAAAACAAGAGACCTCTAGGTTTTCCATAGATTGGGTCCTTTTAGTTGATGCATTCGTTAATTCTTCCATTATGAATTGGGTGAACATCTTGTCTGATAATTTGGCTAGAAATATCATGGTTTGTAGAAGTAAAAGAAGTGTTTCCTCTAGGACAATACCCCCCTTCTACATGAGTGCTTATATTATGGACGCAATTTGATTTTGTTCAAGTTTTCCTATCATGGGATGGAAATGGACAACCCAATACCCCACTCCAATCCATATTTACCATAAAGCCCTTTGGGAATTTGATTTTCATTTACATTTCTATAAAATTTGCAATGAAGTCATGTTACCCATCCATCATATTACTTTTAATGAAAAACCCCTAGGATTTCTAAACAGGCTAGCACAGACATTTTTCCAGTTGCTATATGTTTTTCCAAAGATAATTTCACTTATATTAGAGTTTTTGGGAGTTATGCTTCTCCCCATGTTTTTCCCTATTATGTTCCTAATAAACTCTTGGCTAGGGAAATTTCTTACCAACTCCTAGTAAGTGGCATTTCCAAGTAACTAAAAGATGCAAAGAAGGCCATTTGGCCTACTTTCCCTTTGTAGTGTGACACTTTTGCACTTTTCGATATTGGTCATGCATTTAAGGAAATTTCAAATGTAACTTCATTGAATTTGGCTGTAATGCCAAAGAGGCCATTCGACCCTAATGATGTGGTTAATAATTTCACCACTGAGCTTAAATTGAAACATTTATTGAATGAGATAGATATGTTCGATGATTTCTTTCAAGGCATGGAGAAGTTCACAGATGTACTGAAAAATGCATCCATTCAACTCAGTAAAAATGGCTTTGAGGCTTTCCAAACATATAGAAATAAAAGGCTAGAAAGAATCCCTTTGGATTTGTATTTTATTGAATATGTCAATAGACCAACTCCAAGCATCAATCTGGATAATGAAGCCAAATACATGTCTGAAGATGAATCCCAAAAGAAAACTAATCACGAGTCAAGGCAATCACAACATAGTTCTAAGAATTCGAATCATTTTGATAATGAATCCAAGAGTATAAATGAGAGCCCAGAGAAAATAATTGATAAAGTGATAAAAGGTATTGAAATGCAAACCGAAGGAGGAATTAATGGAGTTTGATCATCCTCTCAAGGAATTCAGCATATCCAGAATACACCCCGCCCAGACAGAGAATTCTCAGCCAAAATATTTGAAGAATGAATGGGAAAATTTTTCCAAGGCACTACAAACACCACAGCAAAAGCCTAATATTAATGAATCCACAAGTTTCCAAACACCAGAGCATTCTCAGAATTTAGTGGAAACTGCAATTCCACTACAGCAAGTACCTGAAGTTCATGATCAAGAGATCATTCTGGCATACCCTATAGAGTAGATTGTTTTACAGACTCAAGATATACCCTCACTTGATGTATTCTACAATCCCAGTCATAAGGTTGTAGTTAAGAGAAGAAATAGAAGAAGAACGGATGAAATAGTTTCAAATATTATGAATGAATCTATAGACTTTCTATGGAAAGACCCTTTGGCTAATCCTATAGAACATTTAACTAAGTTACCACAATACGCAGGACTAGATGCTACTGCCACCATTGATAAAGCCACCGAGGAATAACTTTTACTAAAGAAAAAATAAGACAAAGTACAAGAATTAGAGAGACTGTTAGAACAGGAAAAGTTTAACTCCAGTAAGTAGATGGAAATGAAGATGTCTCAATTTCAAAAAGATTTATAAAGAATGAATTTGCAACACTAGGTGCATATTACAGAGAAAGAAACACAACTTGAAGTAGCAATGGAGAAATTGAAAAGCCAGCCTCAAGTAGAGTTGTTCATAAAAGAAGCACTGGAAATGAATGCAAAGCTAAAGCAACAGCAAGAAACTTTTTTTCAACAAGCTTAAATAACCAGCTCTTACTGTGATACAAGAAAAATCCTAATCCAACAAGTGGCTAATAGGAGACTTGAGTGTGAGAAAGTTGAAAAGAATATTAATGATTTCATTCAATGGCAAGGATCTGAATCAGGAAAGAAATCTCACCTACCTCAGATAGATAAATTTCACAAAGAGATTTTATTTAAAGATTGGGAAGTACAACTGAAATAAGGAAAAAGGAAACGACAAAGGCATCAAGGTTAACAAATGAAATTATTGAATCTGTTAAAACAACTTTCGAAAGATGAAATTATTAAATAATACACAATTGAAGTACTCTCAGAGCTCAAAGCATTAGAAGCATAGCGGAACCAAAATAGAGAGATGCAGGAGGAAATGATTAAAAATATAAATAAGTTTGATCAAGAAAATTACTGGAATTTTCTAATCAAACCTTATCATCAGTGCCTAACTCTGCAATCATTAACTGATTCAACAAAAAATTTGCAGCCAACACTTTCGAATGCAGTGTTCAAAGGCCAAATCAGATCAAGAATTACGTAGCCAACTCAACTAAAGCCAATGGTGGATATTTTTCAACTCCAAGATCAAATGCGCAAAGAGGATCAACACACATAATCATATTGTTATTTTATTTCCTAGATTGTAGTTTAATTTTTCTCCTTACGAGGATGGTTGTTTGAAACCTCCTCTATTTTTATGTAATAATATATTTTTAAACATATTGTAGTTTAGTATTTAAACCCTTCTCATGCATTTAGAGAAGCACTTCTATAAGTTTGTAAATGCTTTGATGGATTAATGGAACAAAATATGTTATCTTTTGACATTTGAAGTTATTTAACTGAAGTTTCATTATTGTACTATTTAAATTGCTTCAAAGTGAAGAGGAGCATAATACTACTGTCAGTTTGAATGAGTAGGACCTCATATATATGGTACTTCTACACGTTATACTATTTTTTTCTTTTTAGATTGAGAATTATCTTTTTATCTGCATTATATATTTGAACTGTTATCATAAATGAATGTTAAAGGAAATTTTGTACTGATATTTTGTTTATGATCTCTTATCTTATTTATAATCAAACATATAAATGTGATATACATTTCACAATTATTTTAATCAAACTACTTTGTTAAAAGAATTGTCTTTACATAATTTTCATCTCTTTCAACTTTTAAATAATCTTCATTACTAATAGTAGAAGATATCTTTTTAGATTGCATAAAGGAATGAACACCCCGAGTATATAATAGAATATATAGTTTTAGATAAATGCATATGATAGATTAAAATGATTTCCCATTTTCATGTTATATAAGCAAAACACACCCCCAAAATCATCCTTATTAAGAAATTGTTCCTTTATCCCCAGTCAGAGCCACCACACCAAACGGAAAAGGACTTGCTCTAAGGTCTAGACTGGGTGGTTTTCCCCCATGTTGTTGCAATGGAATTCTGAAGCCTCAACATTTTGGCGCTAGAAGGAGGGCCAGTTGTGAAGGGAAATAAGATTTGATCAATCTAAAATCCAATCTAAGAGTCTCTCTCCCTCTATATCCCCTTCAAATTCTAGAACATTAGCTAGATCTAAATCTTTAAGATCTGAAGTTGAACATCCCTCTCCTAAGTATCCTAGTGAAACTCAACCATAATATCTCCGGATTTTCATCAAAATTCCCCATAATTTTAGTCTTTGATAGAAAAGTTAGAGAGAGTATCCATTTCTGCTGAAAATCCTGAAAATTCTCAATCATGTGAGATTATTATTTCATCTTCTTTACAACCTAGAATAATATTAACTCGATTAGAAACTCATAAAACATGAATTCCTCCTTTTGAATTTCCTATTGATATTTCTCGAAGGAAGACAAAGAAGACTAAAACAGAGTCAATCACCAACGAGGTCTTATCTAATAATCCATCCCATTCACCTCCATTACTTCCACTCGCTTCCACAACTTACATTCCAACAATCAGTGTTACTTCAACTAGGTCCAGTACACACTCATTCAACTAGTTCTAGCACTCAACTTGCCTCTTCTTCAACTCAAACTCAATCCATCACCTCTACCCAAGGTCTAATAGTAGGCCAAGTACCTCCACCAAATGTACAACCATGGAACAATCCAGGTGTTGTACAAATGCCTGCTCCTCTTCATCCTCTTCCAAAATATCCTGAAATATGGTTACCTAAATTTAATCATGATGATGGTCTTCCAGCTGAATAAAACATCTATAATTACATGTTAGCCATTAATTTAAAAGAGGTAACTGAAGGAGAATGTGTTGTAATACTATTTCCATATACTCTCATAGGATCTGTAGGATCCTGGTATTTTTTCATTACTTTTCTGCTCTATAACTAGCTGGAATATGTTCGAAGAACAATTTCTAGGTAAGTTTGGAGATGACAGAACCACTGCATCACTCATCAACAATCTATCAAATATAAAGGCTAAAACATGGGAGAAAATAAAATATTTCAATTCAAGATTTAATAAGTTACTCAATAAAATTCCTGCTACATCAGTTCCTGGTGCAGAAGTTCAAATTGAGTGGTATATTTCATCTCTCCCATCTAATATAGCCATTTTTTTCGATAGAGCAAAATTGCCTACATTGGCAGAAAATATGAAGGAATATTTATCTGTAGAGAAATGCATAATCGCTCTTGAAAAGAGGAATTCCCAAGAAGATAGGAAATCAAAGAGAGTATCCTTCAAAGATGATTCAAAGAAGAAGCCACCAAAAAACCCTTCTGATGTAGAAGGTCTTTATAAAGTTTTAAAGACTATGAAAAATGAAATGGTAGATATCAAAAAAAACAAGTTGCTCAAAGTTCTAGTTCAAAGACGACTTTCAGAACCTTCAAGAAAAATCATCTTCTAATTCTCAGTCGCTCAACATCATATCTAATGTTGAATCTGATCAAGATACAGAAAAAGAGAAAACAGAAGAATAATAAATTGAAGTAGAAGAAGAAGTTGAACTGAATGGAATGTGGGATTTTATCCTACCAAATTATGAACAACAAGAATATTTACATGTAAGTACAAGGAGCAAGAACACTATTGAAGCAACATAGCCAAATCAGAAACAAAAGAACTAAACGCTTGCTAAATACAAAATAGTAAGTAAAAAGTCTACATCTAATGCTACACAAACTAACCCGTCTACTTCAGATGTTCCACCTACATCAAAGATAATGGTGTCTCTGACACCATTGAATATAATTTTGTTGAGGATATGAAAAATACCAGGGCCAACATTTCAATTCATGAACTTACTAAGTCAAAACAGCAGCAGAAGATCTTACTCAGATATTTGAATGTGGTTCCTGCTTCAGACTTACCTGCTCCAGTAGTAGTTCAAGCTTCTAATCAAATGAGTAAACCTCCTTATCCTTCAACTAAAATAGACGCTACATATTTTATTATGATAGGTGATCGATCCATTTCTCATACTCCTCCATTTCTTTTAACCTATGAGATCTATAATAAGAACATCCATAATTGTTTAATAAAATTAGGGACTTCCTCTAATATCATGCCAAAAACAGTATGTGCTAAGTTGAACATAACTCCTCAGAGTTCTCCTGTTCACATAGTACAACTTGATATAACAAAATTAGAGTTTGTAGGAGAAATAAATTCTATCTCTATCAGATTGTCATCGAACCCTAAGGTTGCCCATATAATTGATATATTGGTGGTTGATATTCCTGAATTTTACAGTTTAGTGTTAAGCAGAGACTAGTATGAGAAGCTTCAAGGATATTTCGCAACAGACTGGTTACATATGTGGCTACCCCATAATGGAAATCCAAACTAAATCTGGGAAGATCGAGAGAAATTCATGAGGCATACAGTCACTGACATTGAAGGAATTAATGAGCCAATAGCATTCAACTAATAATATTATTAGAAATTACTCGGCATAATCATTTCTTGGAAATTTTAATTCTCAACCATCACCCTTTTTCGATAATGTCGTTATCTCTCAAATTGGAAATTTTTCCCAAACAAACACTTCTAAGTGTAAAAATTTTGTAAATAAACCAGTAGTTAATTCTTTATTTTGATGGCTCTAAATCATAAAATGGTGTAGGGGCTGGTTGTATTTTAATAAGCCCAAAAGGAGAAAAAACCATGTTAGCCTGTAGACTCGAATTCAATTGCACAAAAAATATAGCAGAATATGAAGCATTAATCCAAGGTTTGTACAAAGAAATTGACCTTGACATTAAATATCTAAAAGTACTGCGAGATTCGGAAATCATTGTCAAACAAGTAAGAAATACTATACATTGTCATTCTAGACATCTTAAGCATTATCAATCATTAGTCCAGGAATTGACTACTTATTTCTTAGCTTTCAATATTTCTTCTGTACCTAGAATACAAAATGCTAGTGCAGATTTATTGGCTAATGTAGCATCGAAATTAATTCCATCTCAAGAATTTAGTCCCGATAGATTTTCTATTGAATTGATTTTCATACCATCTATTCCTGACAATATTACCAATTGGAAAGTCTTTAATAATGATTCTAATATCATAGATTTCCTTAAATATGAGGGACCTTATGATAATCAAATTCTAGATGAAAATGAACAAGATACTCAGATAAAGGAAGAACAGGATGAAAATCCAATTCCTAAGTCAGTATTCAAATTAGAAGACCTTTATGATCTAAAAGATATGTTTAAGAGAGTTACTAATTCTAAAACTCAAAGTTCAACCTTAAGATTTGAGTTAGTAAATCTCATAACTGATGATCAACCAAAAAATGTCAATTTAGGTCTTGGTCTATATTATGATGAAATATTATCATTTTTCAAATTATTAAGGACAAACAAAAGTTTTTTTTCTTGGGATTACATTAATCTTAAAACATATGATGCTTTTGTTATTCAACACACTATTCCTATGATTTCAAATGAAAAACCAATATAGCAAAAGTTGAGGAAAATTCACCTGAATCTTTAAAATCAAATCAAAACAAAGTTGAATAAACTCCTCAAAGATAAGATCATCTTTCCTGTTAGACATTCTAAATGGGTTTCAAATTTGATTCCTGTGAGGAAGAAAAATGGTGACATTAGGATTTGTATAGATTTTAGAAATTTGAATAAGGCATGTCAGAAAGACAATTTTCCATTACCAATCATGGAACAAGTACTACAAATAGTAGCTGGTTCAGAACTTATATCTTTTCTAGATGGATTTTTAGGATATAACCAAATCCTGGTACATCCAGATGACAGATTAAAGACTACATTCAGGACTAAGTGGGGAACTTATTCCTATCAGAAGATTCCATTTAGGTTAATCAATGCAGGTACTACTTTTCAAAGAGATATGGACATAGCTTTTAGAGGACTCATTAACAAATCAGTGGTTATTTATCTAGATGACATTACAATATTTTCTAGACAAGCAACTAATCATGTGAATGACCTAAAACAAGTCTTTGAGCGATGTAAAAAGTATGGAATTTCACTAAACCGAAAGAAGTCATATTTTTCTCTAGATGAAGGAAAAATTTTAGGATTCATTGTGTCTAAGAAATGTATCTATATTGATCCTGAAAGAATCTAAGAGATTAAAAGAATTTTTTTCCCTCATAATAAGAAAACTATGCAGTCATTTCTTGGACAGATAAATTTTGTAAAAATATTTGTCCCTGACTTTTCGCAGATAGTTTTACCTTTACAAACCATGATTAAGAAAAAATCAATCTTCAAGTGGGGACATAATGAAAGAGAAGCATTTGATTTAATCAAACAATCTATTATCAATTCTCCATTTCTGACTACCCCCAATTTTCTTAATCCTTTCACTTTATATACATTCTCATCATATACATCTTATGCTGTTGTTTTGAGACAAATTAATGACCAAAAAAGTGAAGCACCAATATCATTCTTCAGTTCCAATTTTCAAGGTGCAGAACTAAACTATTCATCTGTTGAGAAACAAGCATTTGTTGTCTTTAAAGCAACAAAGAATTTTAGGCCGTTTCTCCTCAAAACTCGTACCAATATAATAGTTCCATTTTCTACAATCAGACAACTAATGATGCAAAGAGAATTAGGAGAAAAAGGGCTAACTGGGTTACTGCTTTACAAGAATATGATGTATAAATTAGACCTTCTAAAATTGTTAGAGGTCAAGGTTATTGTAGAATGCTAATAGGAGCATCCCATTTATCATCAGAGACAAATTCAGGTAATAATGTGAAAATATCATAGGTAAGCCTCAACAATGTTGAGTCTCAATACGCTAATCTCCAAAAAAGAGATATGACCCAACTCAACTCTGATAATATTATTGATTTCATTGATCAATTTATCATAACTAGGTTTGGTTTACCCACTGCTTTAATGTTTGATAATGCATCTTATTTCTCGGTATCTTCTATGATATAATTTTCAATCAAAAGAGGTTTTAAACCTAAATATTCTACTAATTATTATCTGCAAGGAAATGGTTTAGCAGAATCCACAAATAAAAACCTTATTAGAATAATCAAATGAACTGTTGACCAAAACCAACGATATTGGCACAAGCCATTGGAATTTTCTCTTTGGGTAGATCGAATAACTCAGAAGGCTTCCAATGGCACTTGTCCATTCAATCTTGTTTATGGAAAAATAAATAAATTCTTCCTACCAATGTAGTTATTCCTTCTCTTTCCTTATTTCAACTTATTGATGAATCCCCTTCTTATTCCTTGCAAGTAAGACAATTTCAAATCCTTAAGCTTGAATAAGAAAGAGAAAAAGCTGAAGTTACTCATGCACAGCATCAGCAGATACTTAAAGCTTCATTTGATACAAATTTTGTCACTCCTAAAAAATTCCAAATTGGTGATCTAGTATTGAAATGGGACAAAGTGCATGAGGAAAAAGGTAAACACACCAAATTCCAAAGAATGTGGCTAGGTTCATTTCAAATCATTGAAGAAATAGGCCCATCAACATTTTTGTTGCAATATCTATCAGGCAAAAGAGATTTTTTTCCTATTAATGGGCAGATTTTAAAGAAATATTTTTCATAGAAGGTAACCCCTTATATTCCCTGTATATTATAGTCTTTTCTTTTCCTTAGGAAAATAAAAGTTGCATAGTATTGATTTTGGCTTTTCAAGTAAACATCTCAGAAAATATTTTTGATTTATTGCTTATAGAAATAAGAATTGTTAAGGAAACAATCGAAAGATTCGAATTTCAAATAGATTCTATTTTACTGAAAGATGAAATTTCATTGAACTTGTTTATTCTTTGATGAATTATCATTTTTATAAAGTATGGTTATTTTTTTATCAGTCAAGAAAAGAATATTTAAAATAGTAAAGACTCTTTTAAAGATAAGCAGTCTTAAACTCTAAAAATTATCATCCAGAATCCTCAAAAGGACCAATGATTCACCCCATCCGAAATAATTATTAATTTTTAGAAATTAATTCAAAAAAATATGCTAAAAATCTTAGAAGATAATAAGTCTCATCAAGAGCTTGTTTACCATGTTCATAGTGAAATAGTTGAACTGAAATTACCAATACTGCCTACCAAAATAGGGTAATGACTTGAGATTATATCTAGAGGACAAGGGGTCTCATCAAGAGACAGCTTGATCAGTTTAATTACGACCAGTGAATGGCATTGTCAATATTTGGTTACCAAGCGAAGACAATGTCTTTTAAGTGATTAAAAATACAAAAGAAAAATATCTACAAAAAAGAAAACAAGTTCCAAAAGAGATAAAGTATATAAAATTGAACTTATTTTTGAAGATTGTAGGGTGACTGGATGGGACAATGAATCATTGCTGGGTAAAAGGTAACCCTACCAAAATCTTAAATTGCCTATTGGATCAGAGGCTCTACCTATGACAAAAGAGTATATTATAAAGCTAATTTGAAAGAGCCACCTGCTTCATATTTTTGAACTTAGTAAAGACTAATGTAGATATTCATACTTTTATTTTTAAAAGAGGAATTATTATGAATTATAATAAAGAGATATTTTATTGCTTAGTGAGATATTATTTATTGAAATTCATTCCTGCAACTATTTTTATTTTGAAAAGATTTTAGAAATTTCAAAAACTAATCAGAGATAGCTAGTTCTCCCAAGTGAACCGCATATTGTGATGGCGGGTAAACCCACAGTCCCCGTTTTCCTGTGCATATAAATGCATCCCAATTTTGAACCCAATACAAATCTCAATCTGTGCAATTCAACATTCTATTTTCTAAGCTGGAAATTTAAATAAATAAATCTGGAATCTTTAATATCTCAAATCTGAGATTTGAGATATTAAATTAAAACTCTCTTGCATACAAAAACACATGCACTCAATTCTATGCGCAATCCAATTTCCAATCTGGGAAACTCTTCTAACTGCGGGAGCTTCTTATCAAAGGTTAAAACTATGGTGATGAAACCACACAGATGGAAATCTTCATACAATTCAATAAGCGTAGGGTTACCTTTCAAGACCTATGGTTACAACCATAGTCAATTTCATTACTCCTTACACAAAAGGTTATAAACCCACGCATCCAAATTATAATACTTGTGCGGAAGCTTTTTACCTTTAATATATGGTTATGAAACCATACATATCGGAACCCGCTTAACCCAAGGTCTCCACTCTTAGTTCATTTCAAAACCAAATCACCTTTTTAGTAGCTTTACCACAAACCTTGGTTAACCAACCATTGTCCCGACCTTATGTATTAACACCAAGGCTTAACTTGTATTATGATCCAACACAAAGGTTAAGAGACCCCACAATAGACTTCGACCAATACATTCACCAGCACTTATATTTAAATGATATCTTTGGGCCCACAGCTCTACCATATGCATATCGCTAATTCCGCAACCAGATTCTATGTTTAAACCCAAACTTTGATTAAAACCCAAATGCAAACATACAATACTTGGGCCCACACATTAAATAATTAATAAAAAATTATTAATGCAATAACTTCAGGCCATACCTTTGAGCTAACTCACGTGCAACTCTCCTGTGCGAACGCTGTTGATCTCTTATAACCTCGCATCGAACGGTTATCGCACTTTTTATTGAACAAAACTTTAAAGCTCAGAAGCGAAATGGGATGTATTCAAAAACCATCGAGGCCACATGTCGAAGCCGGAAGTGTATCGCACTTTTTTTTCCAAGACTGCTTACCATCTAATAAAAGTGTGAAAACCGTCATTTGGTTCTAAAACCCACTTTCATTGTTCATTCAAGGTTCCGCTTCTCTCTCCGCTCGAGGTTCCGCACCACTCCCTTCAATATGGTTCCTCCACTTTATGAACTTGATATTCCCTCACTCCTTGTTTACACATAGCTTATCTACTAGACATCGCTCCCTTAAACACGAACAGAGTTAAACAATCCCGTGCACAATAGAGCTCGTCTTCGCTTCGAACTTACAGTCTTCAACCCTATATCGCTTCTCACAAGGAATAAACACATGGATATTAACTCTTAATACAGAGGCTTAACACGCACTAGTCTTTATATGATTTCTCATTGAACTCCAAGCTCATTTGCACAGAAATTAAACCAATAATAGAGGCAGCTTGTGAAATCGATCACTCTGTGATCGATTCACAGAATTTACAATCACCACTTCAATCTTTAACACAGAACTTCAGCATGCACTTATGATACACTCTCTCATAGAGACTTAAGGCACTCCTCACGCATACCATTCATATATCAAATCCTTAACACAGGTTTTTTTAGTTCAAATTTCCAGGGTGCAGAACTTAATTACTCCGAAGTTGAAAAACAAGCCTTTGCTGTGTATAAAGCCATTAAACACTATAGGCCCTTCCTTTTAAAAGCTCATACAAAGGTTATAGTTCCTTTTTATGATAAGACAGTGCGATCCAAAGGGAATTAGGATTTTAACCATACATAAACTAATCAATGCACATGTAATACCAAAACAGGTTCCTTCATATAAACGAATTTAGTTACATAAATCTCTAGTTCTTGCCAGATCTTCAATTCGATGGCCTTTTACCACACTACTCTTTCCCTCTAGCTCTATGCAGGTTTGCAGGTTTATGCAGGTCTATCTATTAATTCCTTTGAGGCTTATTTTTATACAAGAAAATAATGAATCACTTCAGCTCCTCTAACATCTCAACAAAACTCCTGAAATTCCAGATTTCCTAAATTTAGACTAAGTCCCTAGATTTGTGGAAACTGATTCCAACTCATTCCTACTCTGCAGTGTTTCTGAATCTCTCATCTCTTCATATGCCCAAATAATCATTCAAGGGAAGTTACATTTCCACATTTAACTAAAATTAATTAAAACGCACTAAATTCACTACATAAAATCTAACTCTCTTGAAAACTAGAAACCCCTAAGTCTAACAAAAATTGATGGAATTTGTTTTAGCCTAATGCCCCTGCATCAGACTCCCCAGGTTAAAATGATTCATGATCTCCTGATCATGTTCTTTCATCCTTGTCTTCCTGGATCCCACACTTTGTTCTGAAACTGATCATTTGCTGTAACATTCTTCTTCTGCACTTCTCCAGGCTTCCATATGTTATGCTGCATCTTTCCACTTGTTAAGCTTTCACAGTCTGTGACTTTCTTTCCCTTGTTGTTGTTGTTTCTCTAATTTCTTGCTGCTACCTTCTTCTCAGACACTCTCACCATCATTTTTCTCATAGATTCAATTTCTCTATCTAATATTTCTTCTGACTGCTGGATACTGTTCCATCTTGATTGCTGAAGTTCTACTTCATCTTCTGCTTGCTGAGTTCTTATTTGTTGAACTCTTATTGCTGTTTTTTCTTCCTGAGCTCCTATGCTAGCTCTAGTTCTGGCTCCAGCTTTAACTTGCTGAGCTCTCACTCTTACTCCTATGTTTACTACCTCTTATTGAGACCTTGCTTCCACCCAATCATCCATACCCTCTTGTTTTCTACAACAGAAAACCTCTCCTTGATTGTCATCCATGACAATTTCTTCATTCTATGACTTCAATAATTCTCTGGACTGGTATTTAAATTTCCAGTCACTATCATCATCTCTTTTTTCTCCCCCTGGACCAAACATTTTTTAGTCCTTCCATCAGTTCCTACAATCATGAAACAAACATCAAAGTTATAAAATCCTCATGTCTCTTCCTCTTCTTCTGGCAACACTTCAAATTGTTGCTCTAACATTTCATTCTCCTCTTTGAATTTTTTCAGCAAACAATTCAGCCACTCATTTTGTACTTGTCTCACATCATCAGTATGCTGCAATTTGAATTCAGCATCTTCTTCTTCTTCTATGACAATCTTCAGTAATTTTCCATCATCTTCTCAGATGCAGTTCTGATTCTCCATTGCTGTAGCAGTCCCAAAAGTACGCCTACGCTACTCTTTGTCCATCGGACAAATCGGATCCTTCTTGTCATTATGATGGCTGTGGCTCCTTCCCAGGCATGATAGCCTCACCTTCCTTCAACAACCCATATTTATTCAAGACAACTCCAAATGATGGATTTTCTTCTGTCATACCTGTCAACTCATCCAAATTGTCAATTTTTAAATCACAAGACCCAATGGTCTCAATTGATGATCCAGTCACCAATTCTTCTTTCTGCAATTCTAAGTCTTTTCCAAGACTCATAAAAAATTCCCTGTATTCATTCCTTTGTATCTTCACATTCTGCAATCCCAAATTTTGAAATTGAGGTTCTCTCTCTTGCATTGAATCATGTTGATTCAGCATAATCTCCAGCAACTTAAATTCTTCATTCCATGGATTAAAATATTCCACAGAATTCTCCTCTTCCTTTAATTGACTACCGAATGGTGTCAACTTTTCTTCGGCATCAACAGAATCTACATTCACAAAAAAATTGGAAAAACAAAAATCATAAGGCCTTAGTGCCTTTCTCTCCTCTACCAGCATTTCAGTATGTTGTCCTGAAATTCCTTCCTTCTTTATTAGCACATTAGTATGCCGATTCCAATCCTTCAAATTATTCTTGAGACTATCAGTTAGTCTCTCTTCTGCATCATCCTCTTCAAGGATGTCTCCTTGCTCTAGTTCATAAAAATGAACCTTCTCATCCTCAGTCATCTCTGCCTTTACAATCTGAACACATTTTCTCTGTGTTTCTATCCTCTGTTCTTGAACACTTAACTCATGCCACAATCCTATCATCTCATCTGAGAAAACATTTTCACAATATTCACTACCTTCTTCTTTATCACAAGTTAAGTTTCCTACTGTCACTACTTCTTCATATTTCATTAGAATAGAATTCTGATCTCCCATCTCTGCAATAATCTCAGTTATTTGTCCATCACTTTTCACTTGGCCATTTAATAAAAACAATTTTTCATTATCAGCATTAATAAAAAATTGATCATCATCAGACATAATTGTCATTTTCCCATTGAAACAATTTCTTTCACTAAACAAGGAATTTATGAATTCCTTATGCTACAATAATTCAAATTTATCTTCATTTGAAAGATAATCATCATCATAATTCGCTTGGCAACCGTTAGCTTCATTTATCATAGTTTCATCATATGAACTGTCTTCTTCAATACCTGCATTCACACACAACTCGTCAGCTGTAAAACCATAAGACCCCATGGTCTCATTTGATGACTTGACCATCAAATCCTCCTGTTGTTCCAAGTCCTCTATATAATTCGGAAATTCTTCAATGTTCCTCTCTTTAGTCTCTTCAAGCTGTCCAATTGACTGCTCAATTTCCATCTTTTGGCCATGATCACAATTTAGACTTCCTTTGCTTCCAATGTATTGGGAAGCAAAACCTTTCCCCAACTGTGTATGGACATTTTCAAAATATCTGGCTGTTCCATTTTCTTCCTTAGTGACAACATCAGCAGTTTGTTCTTTCCCACATGTTCTTCCTGCAAACATACAAAAATTTTCAGATGTAAGGCCATTTGACCTCTTGGTCTCACTTGAAGTTTCAGTCTTCAAGTCCTTCTCCAAGTACTCAATCATCCTGAGTAATCTCTCTTTCAGCTAAGAATTTATCATTTTCTCTCTCTTCATCTGTAGCTTCTGCCACTTTACTTTCTTCTTCATGAGCCAACCAACTCTTTGGCTTTCCTTTATCATCAGTTCCAATTTTTTGAACTACGCCCAGATCTCAGCTAATTCTTTCTCATATTATTCATCAGTGAATTTCTTCCTCATGCCATTTGCTTTGGCATCTTCCATCACTCTTCTGTTGTGGCCTCTCTCAAAACCTCTGCAATCTTTGCTATGGCTATCAATAGCCATTTTCTCCTTCATGAGTTCTTCACTCACAAGCTGCACTAAGCCTCTGCAACAGCAATTTCTCTTACTGCAACTTACCTCACCAATCCTTTCCTCTAGATCTAGGCTTTTGGCAAGTACTGGTTCTCCTTCTACTGGAACCTTTTGAGCACTCTCGTCTGCTCTCTCTAGGCTTCACTCTGCAACTTTTCTCAAGAACACATTTGTTCTTCTTTCATCCAACCTCTGTTGGGAATTCTCCAGGTTTTGCCACACTTTCTTCTTCACCTTAGAATCCTCTGTTGGATTCTTTCATCACTGCTCTCAAAGTTGTGATCTGCTTTTGCTGAGATTTCTTTGCCTGCAATCTGAATCTGCAAGCAATACTTCAAACCAGAGCTTAAATGATGCTCATCAACTCACCTTCCAAGATCCCTGAATGATCTTGTTGTTCCTCTTACCTGCACTGCATCTCTGTCTGCTACAAGCTTCAAAATACTTTGTCTTCAACTTTAGATTCTGCAAATCTGAATACCTTCATTGTACACCTAATCAAATCTGCAATTTCTGTTAAACATATTTAAAAACCAAAATTCCTTCACTGTTTCAGTACATATGCAATTCAAAATTAATTCTCAAAGAGCTTATCCAGCTCTGATACCACATGATGGCAGGTAAACTCACAATCCTTGTTTTCCTGTGCATATAAATGCATCCCAATTTTGAACCCAATACAAATCTCAATCTGTGCAATTCAACATTCTATTTTCTGAGCTGGCAATTTAAATAAATAAATCTGGAATCTTTAATATCTCAAATCTGATATTTGAGATATTAAATTAAAACTCTCTTGCATACAAAAACACCTGCACTCAATTCTATGTGCAATCCAATTTCCAATCTAGGCAACTCTTCTAACTGCGGGAGCTTCTTATCAAAGGTTAAAACTATGGTGATGAAACCACACAGATGGAAATCTTCATACAATTCAATAAGCAGAGAGTTACCTTTCAATACATATGGTTACAACCATATTCAATTTCATTACTCCTTACACAAAAGGTTATAAACCCACGCATCCAAATTATAATACTTGTGCAGAAGCTTTTTACCTTTACTATATGGTTATGAAACCATACATATCGAAACCCGCTTAAACCAAGGTCTCCACTCTTAGTTCATTTCAAAGCCAAAGCACCTTTTTAGTAGCTTTACCACAGACCTTGGTTAACCAACCATTGTCCCGACCTTATGTATTACCAAGAACTTAACAAGCATGTTGTAGTCCACTCCCAAAGGTTAGCCACAATAGACTTCGACCAATACATTCACCAGCACTTATATTTAAATGAGATCTTCAGGCCCACAGCTCTACCATATGCATATCGCTAATTCTGCAACTAGATTCTATATTTAAACCCAAACTTTGATTAAAACCCAAATGCCAACATACAATACTCGGGCCCACGCATTAAATAATTAATAAACAATTATTAATGCAATAATGTCAGGCCATACCTTTGAGCTAACTCCCGTGCACCTCTCCTGTGTGAACGTCGTCGATCTCTTATAACCTCGCATCGGATGGTTATCGCACTTTTTATTGAACAGAACTTTAAAGCTTAGAAATTTTGTGAAATGGGTTGTATTCAAAAACTGTTGAGGCCATGTGTCGAAGCCGGAAGTGTTTCGCACTTTTTTTTCCAAGACCGCTTACCATCTAATAAAAGTGCGAAAACCATCGTTTGGTTCTAAAACCCGCTTTCACTATTCATTCAAGGTTCTGCTTCTCTCTCCGCTCGAGGTTCCACACCACTCCCTTCAATATGGTTCCTCCGCGTTATGAACTTAATATTCCCCCGCTCCTTGTTTACACATAGCTTATCTACCAGACATTGCTTCCTTAAACACGAACAGAGTTAAACAATCCCGTGCACAATAGATCTCGTCTTCACCTCAAACCTACAGTCTTCAACCTTATATCACTTCTCACAAGGAATAAACACATGGATATTAACTCTTAATACAGAGGCTTAACACACACTGGTCTTTATATGATTTCTCATTGAACTCCAAGCTCATTCGCACATAAACTAAATCAATAATAGAGGCAGATTGGAAAATCGATCACTCTGTGATCGATTCACAGAATTTACAATCACCACTTCAATCTTTAACACATAAATTTAGCATGCACTTCTTATACACTCTCTCACAGAGACTTAAGGCACTCCTCACACATACCATTCATATATCAAATCCTTAACACAGGATTTTAACCATACATAAATTAATCAATGCACATATAATGCCAAACAGGTTCCTTCATATAAATGAATTTACTTACAGAGGTCTCTGGTCTTGGCTAGATCTTCAATTAGATGACCTTTTACCACACTACTCTGCCTCTCCACTTTCTAGCTCTATGCAGGTCTACAGGTCTCTCTATTAATGCCTTTGAGGCTTATTTTTATACAAGAAAATAATGAATCGCTTCAGCTCCTCTAACAGCTCGACAAAACTCCTAAAATTCCAGATTTCCTAAATTTAGACTAAGTCCCTAGATTTGTGGAAACTGATTCCAACTCATTCCTACTCTGCAGTTTTTCTGAATCTCTCATCTCTTCATATGCCCAAATAATCATTCGAGGGCAGTTACAATTCCACATTTAACTAAAATTAGTTAAAACCCACTAAATTCACTACATAAAATATAACTCTCTTGAAAACTAAAAACCCCTAAGTCTAACAAAAATGCATGGAATTTGTTTTAGCCTAATGCCCCTGCATCAAATTGTTGTACTATACAACACCCCCCATTTAATTTAAATAAATGGGGACCCTTTAAAAATAAATAGAAATTTATGAGCATGATTTTATCTTAGCCTAAATCTAAAAACTTTAGGAAATAAAGGTTTTTTCCCCTTTCTCTTTGATTTTAAAAGAGCTCATCGCAAATCACATAACTTACAAGCCAAATAAGTTAAAACATATATAAGTATTGCAAATTGTGATATGTGCTTCAACCTTTTCAAGTTATATAACATTCTCGTTGCAAATGCTTTAAAAAGTCCTTTTAATTGAAATCATGTCGCACCTTTTAAAAGAATCAGCTTATGAATATTCGGTAAAGATTGCGATGGGTCAGACCCGACGAAACAATAAAGCAACAATCATAAATTTCCAAAGGTCTTATAAAGCAAAAAAAATGTGAATCCTTATTGCATTTCGTGTTTTGCGACAAGTAACCAAATGTAAAGTTTTATTACCGCATGAAAATTGTATTCAGGGATTTGCAAAGATCACATTTCGTGAAAATTCATCAGTGACGAAAAACATAAATAATGGTAACCATTTAAAATTTCGATATGCGATATTAATACTTATTACTCAAGTGTGTGAAATGATTCATATCTAATCAACCTGATATAATATCTAACGTCTTTAATTGATAGATTAGACATATTACATAAAGGTGTGTAAGAGATTTGATAGAAAGAGTTATGGGTTATTAACAGCATTTAATGGGAGTAAGGTTCGAAAGATTGATATCTAATTCAAGTGTGTTTTGATTAATTGAACGCCATATATTTTAATATATTTTTTTAACTCTATCCTTCTCTCTATTCATATTAGATCTGAGTTTACTCTTTTCACTTGAATTCAGGAAACCACCTAACAGAGTGAGAATAACTGGAATGACAAAGAAAAGCAAGGAAATTTCCAAAACATCAGCCATTGAAGACTCAAACATGCCTCCATTGTTCTCAGATATGCCCTGCAACAAGGATTGCGGTAGTTCTTCATGGGAAGAAATGTACCAACTCTTCGAGGAAGAACAGCCAAGGATAATAGTGAAAATAGATACAACAGACGTGATAGTTTCCTCAAACCTGTCCTAATTCGACATTGCATGCCCATTTATTCACAAGATAGCAATGAGGGAAAATATTCTCCACTACACAGATATGGTAAAGTGGGTAATTGACCACCTTAACATAGCAGAGAGGTCATTTAAGAATTCAAAGCTGGAGAATATTGGTTCATTCGGTGCAAAATATTTGAGGACAATGTACCACTTGCCCATGCCGCAGAAGAATTATGATAAATCTTTTGTCCAAAGCTTTACAAAGAAGCATACAGACCTTATGAAAGTAATAAAGGGATGGAACTATTACCAAGGCAAGCTGAAATGGGACAAACTCAATATGTACCCGATAGCACAATTACCCTCCCTTTATCGTTATGTTGCTGGAATGTTATGTAGATTGTTTGCAAAACAATATACCACTAGGTTTTCCATAGACTGGGTCCCTTTAATTGACGCAATCATCAATTCTTCCATTATGAATTGAGTGAACATATTGTCTTATAATTTGGCCAGAAATATCATGGAATTTAGAAGTAAAATAAGTCTCTAGGACAATACCCCCCTTCTACATGATTGCTTATATTATGGATGCAATTTGCTTTTGTTCAAGCTTTCCTATCATGGGATGGAAATGGACAACCCAATACCCCAATCCAATCTATATTTACCACAGAGCCCTTTGGGATTCCTATTTTCATTTACATTTCTATAAAATTTGCAATGGAGTCATGTTAACCATCCATGAAATTATTTTTAATGAAAAATCCCCTAGGATTTCTAAAGAGGATAGCACAAACATTTTGCTAGTTGCTAGATGGTTTGCTGAAGAGAATTTCACTTATATTAGAGTTTTCGGGTGTTATGCTTCTCCCCATGTTTTTCCCTATTATGTTCTTGATAAAATCCTGGCTAGGGAAATTGCTTACCAACTCCTAGTAACTGGCATTTCCAATCAACTCAAAGATGCCAAGAAGGCCATTTGGCCTACTTTCCCTTCGTAGTGTGGTACTTTTTCAATTTTCGATATTGTTCATGCATTCAAGGAAATTTCAAAACTAACTTCATTGAATTTGGCTGTAATGCCAAAGAGGCCATTCGACCCTAATCATGTGGTTAAGAATTTCACCACTAAGCTTAAATTGAAACCTTTCTTGAATGAGATAGATATGTTTGATTATTTCTTTCAAGGCATGGAGAAGTTCACAGATGTACTGAAAAATGCATCCAATCAGCTTAGTAAAAATGACTTTGAGGCTTTCCAAACATATAGAAATAAAAGGCTAGAAAGAATCCCTTTGGATTTGTTGTTTATTGAGGATGTCAACAGACCAAATCCAAGAATCAGTCTAGATAATGAAGCTAAGGACATGTTTGAAGATGAATCCAAAGAGAAATATAATCACGAGTCAGGGAAATCACAACATAATTCTTATAATTTAGATCATTCTGATAATTAATCTGAGAGTAGAAATGACAGCCCATAGAAAATATTTGATAAAGTGATCAAAGGGATTGAAATTCAAACGGAAGTAGGAATTAATGGAGCTAGATCATCCTCTCAAGGAATTCATCATATGCAGAATACACCTGACCAAACAGAGAATTCTCAGCCAAAATATTTGAAGAATGAATGGGAAAAATTTTCCATGGCACTACAAACACCACAGCCAAAGCCTAATATTGATGAATCCACAAGTTTCCAAACACCAGAGCATTCTCAGAATTTAGTGGAAACTACAATTCTGATATAGCAGGTACCTGAAGTCCATGATCAATAGATCATTCTGGCATGCCCTACAGAGCATATTTTTTTACATATTGAAGAGATACCCTCACTTGATGTCTTCTACAGTCCCAGTCATAAGGTTGTAGTTAAGAGAAGAAAGAGAAGAAGAATGGATGAAACAGTTTCAAATCCTATGAATGAATCTGTAGACATTCTATGGAAAGACCCTTTGGCTAATCCTATAGAACATTTAACTAATTTATCACAATACACAGGAGCATATGCTACTGCCACCATTAACAAATCCATCGAGGTACAACTTCTACTAAAGCAAAAAGAAGACAAAGTACAAGAATTGTAGAGACTGTTAGAACAAAAAAAAATTAACTCCAGCAAGAAGATGGAAATGAAGATGTCTCAATTTCAAAAGGATTTTGAAAGAATGAATTTGCAACACCAGGTGCAGATTACAGAGAAATAAACACAGCTTGAAGCAACAATGGACAAATTGAAAATCTAGCCTGAATTAGATTTGTTCGTAAAATAAGCATTGGAAATGAATGCAAAGCTAAAGAAAAAACAAGAAACCTTTTGTCAACAAGCTCCAATCACCATCTCTTACTGTGATACAAGCAAAATCCTTATCCTGAAAGTGGCTAATAGGAGACTTGAGTGTGAGAAATTTAAAAGAATATTAATGAGTGCATTCAGTGGCAAGGATCTGACTCAGGAAAGAAAGCTGCCCTACCTCAGATAGATAAATTTCACAAAGAGATTTTATTTAAAGATTGAGAAGTACAGTTGAAACAAGCAGAAAAGGCAATGACAAAGGCATCAAGGTTAACAAATGAAATTATTGAATCTGTTAATGAATAGAATTTGAAAGCTGAACTTATTAAAGAATCCACAGCTGAAGTACTCTCAGAGCTCAAATAATTAGAAGCACAGTGGAAGCAAAATACAAATATGCAGGAGGAAATTATTAAAAAGATAAATAAGTTCGATCAAGAAAACTACTGGAATTTTCTGATCAAACCTTATCATCAATGCCTAACTCTGCAGTCATTAACTGATTCAACAAAGAAGTCGCAGCCATCACTTTCGAATGCAGTGTTCAAAGGTCGGATCAAATCAGGAATTACGCAACCAAATCAGCTAAAGCCAATGGTGGATATTTGTCAGCTTCGAGATCAAATGTGCAAAGAGGATCAGCACACACAATCATATTGTTATTTTATTTCCTAGATTGTAGTTTAAGTTTTCTCTTTAAGAGGATGGTTGTTTGAAACCTCCTCTATTTTTATGTAATAATCTATTTTTAAACATATTGTAGTTTAGTATTTAAACCCTTATCATGCATTTAGATAAGGGTCAAGAAATTTTTCAAAAACATTTGCAAAGAATGCACTTCTGTAAGTTTGTAAATGCTTTGATGGATTAATGGAATGAAATATGTTATCTTTTAACATTTGAAGTTGTTTAACTGAAGTTTCACTATTGTACTCTTTAAATTTCTTGAAAGTGAAGAGGAGCATAAAACTAGTGTTAGTTTGAATGAGTATGACCTCGTATATATGGTACTTCTACACGTTATATTAATTTTTGCTTTTTAGATTGACAGTTATCTTTTTATCTGAATTATATATTTGAACTGTTATCATAAATGAATGTTAAATTCATTTCTATGCTGATATTTGTTTATGATATCTTATCTTATTGATCTGAAAATGAAATTATTTTTACTACTATTCAAAGTATTCATTTCCATTCAATTAAGTGTGAAAAGTGTTTATAATGTATTGCAAGTAAAACAAAGTGTTTTTGGTAATTTTTTATGAGTTTAAGTGTGAGGGAATGTTAATTAAATTTATTGTTTAAAATCTTGAATCTGAAATACACAGTAGAATAACTTTACCATAAACACACAGCAACATGATGAGGCAGTTCACCCCTCCTGGGTTACATCTGTCGGGTCCAAGGCTCCCAATGGGCATGTCCTTGATCTATTATGATGCACAAATTGATTATACAGTGAGAAAAATGCCTAAACAGGAAAAAATAGCTGTGAAAATGAATTCAGAAGGCAGAAATTAGCTAAGAATGACTTTTATTTCACCTAAAACAATAAAGTGTAGCCCAATGCAGCTCCATTTCCCTCATGGCCCTGATGGCTCTCCAAGATTCCTTGAAGCAAAAATGGCTTAAAAACACCTATGTTGGCTCTACAACCTATCCCAATGGCTCCATAATGCTCAGAATACCCAAAATTTTCTAAAATTTCGTCCAAATTGGCTCAATATTGCAGAAGTTATGATTAAAACAATATTTTGCCCAATGTCAAGTAAAAACCCACCAAAAATGGGCTAATTGTAGTTGACTGGAGTTACTTTTGGGGAAGAGGTGCCAAATCTGGGCGCACCCTCCAGATTCAGTGGAACCATTAGAATTGACATTTAATGTCGTGTGGGGTGCTGGTCACATGTACCTCCGCATAAACCACCGGTATTTTTGGTTAACAAACCACGTTTTAAAACTTAACACCAACCGTAGACGTGGCATTTAATATTTGAAACTTGGCCACATGTGGTGGCTTCCCTTAACCCATCAGAATAAATGGCTACCAGACCTGTCGTGGTTAGGAGTTTTGGCTCCCGATTTTTGACAGAGCGGTTACATGACACCTGGGCTAGCCCAAACCTCTTACATGCCATAAATAAAAACTCTAATGCATACATGTTAAGAACTATTGGATAGGAGGTTTGGTTGGAGTGCTTTGTTAGCCGGTGGGAGGTCCAAGGTTCAAACCTGTGGACTCACGAAAATTTTTCCATACCATCCAAATCCGGCCTGGGACCACGTGGCGGCCTTCGGGCCTGCCACATGGCAATCCATCATTGGCCCGCCAAAAAAAGGTCAACCTTCCATCAAATTAAATGTTGACACTTGTTGAATGCCCATTCACTCTGATGGAATATTCCATGGAATATTTTGAGGAATATTCCTAGAATATTCCAAGGAATATTCTTTTTTAATATTTTCCAAACTCATAGTCAACCCTGGTCAAACTGGATTTTTGAAGGTTACTGAAAACTTCAAACCTGCATATCTTTCTCATACGATGTCGGATTTGAGTGTCGTTCATGGTGCCAGAATCACAACGATGAGACCTATCCGTTCATTTATGTTTCAACCAATTTTTAGCAATTCCATTTTTGAGCATTTTTTCAACTTAGGACATGATCACCTGATCACACCTCCCAAATGGAAAGCTTTTGGACCCCAAAATCTCTCTGATTTACAGAAATTGAGGATAAGGAGACTGATTCTCCACTCTTCCAACCTTGAACCACTGAAATATTCCTGACTTCATCAAATTGAGCTTCTCATAAAAAGATAAATTCTTCCTTGAATATACTGACCGACCATTGCTAACATTGACTGAGTCATGATGCAAATTTTTGAAATTTGTTGAACAATAACTGAAATTTGCAGAATACATACTATTTCTACAATGGTCAAACTTTAAAGGAGACTGAAAATAAGATTCACCTTGCCAAATGTCCTCATGGAGAATTTTTGACAGATCGGCCATGTACTTGCGTCGAATCCCAACCAAGTTTTCTCGCCATACCAACTTGCCATTCTGAAACCAGCATTGACCCATGTTGAAATTTGTGTCCTCTTTGCTTGCATGCCTTTCCATCTTTTGGATTCTTGCACCACTTTGCACTGACACTTCGTTCTTTGCACCAATCGATACCAAAAGCACTTTCTGCAACATCTTGTCATCTTCAAAAGATGACTTGCTTTCAGGCCGAAACATATCATCATTCATATCAGCAATAACATGAAAATGAGAATGTACAAAATCTTTTTGCTTAACCATCAACAAAGTCAATTTTTGACTTGCATTGACAAGCCTTTTCAATTGCCCTGCATGGACTAAAGAAGATTCTAGCTTCTTTCGATGTGCTCTCACAATAAACTCTTTTCCATCCTTGAACAAATGATACTTGTTCTCATGGTGATGGAAGATCACTTTTCTGTCATATAAATACGGACTACCCAACACAACACCTGTAATTTCAAGAGGTACCACATCTAATTCAACCCAATTAACATAGTGAGCTAGTATGGCGAAGCGCAACATGCACTTTCTTGAGACTTGTAAATTAGCATCCTTGCAAATCCATCCAAGTGGATATGGCTTTGGATGAGGTATGGTCTCAAGTTTCAGCCTTCTTGACTAAGTCTTCTGAGATGATATTTTCTTGAGACCCACTATCAAATAGTGTGTATATCTTTGTGTGTTTTGATATTATCCTTATATGAAATAGCTCTATCCTCCTATTTTCATTTTGAGCTTCTATGTGATAGTTTAAAGTGTTAGAACTGGGATTTGTTTCCTTAACAATCTCTTTTCCCTTTATGTTCCTTATTACCATGGCTATGCTTTTAGTTTCGTCACCTGATTCAGACCCTAAGTCTTGTTCAACAGTTGGAACAGTTTTTCCCTTTTCTTTGGCCTTATCTTTGTTTTTAAATTTCTCTGGTTTCATCTCCGGATGAAGCTTCTAGCAATGGTCTTCATCGTGGCTTGTTTTCGAACAATTTTTACAAAAGAACTTTCCTTTTTCTTTCCTAGAGTTTGCATTTATTTTCCTTCCTTTGCCTTTAAATTCACTATCCATATTCTCATCAAAAAATTGTTTCCCTCTAGCCTCTAAATGCGTAGCTTGCACACAAATTTCGTCTAGACTAGTAGGATTGAACATAAGGATAGTATGTATAAGGTAATTTTGTAAAATAAATTCCAAGTAGTAAAGCCCTTCTTCTAAACTCTTGAGTGTAATCTTGAACACTTTGTCCTTTAAGTTGTCTAAAACTTTGCCAATTCTTGATAGCCTTTTTTAAATGAGCTAATGGATAAAATCATTGCTTAATTGCAGAAATAAATTCAGCCCATGATAAAGTGATCTTACCATGTTTTTTAATTTCATCCTTGGTCTTGGCTTCCCACCATACCCATGCTGCTCCTTCCATTCTTAAAAAGGCTAACTGAATCTTGGTGTCGCCTTCATGAAGGTTTTGTATCCTCAAGTAAACTTCCAACTATCTTATCCAATTGTCAAGTTTCTCTGCATTGACTTCACCGTTAAACATAGGAAACTCAAATTTAACATAAAGATTTAAGAATGGACTTTTACTAGTAGTTTTAGACTTGTGATTTTGATTCACCGAAGTCGAGGATGATGATGTAGAGGAAGAGGATGAAGATGGGTATGGTGGATCACCATTTCCTCTGTGTCCTTTCTTTGACTTGTCATCACTTTTATTTCCTCCTGAAGAACCCTCTCCTTCTTTCTGGTGTCTAGACCCTTCTTCTGCAAGCCTATCATTCCTTTCTTGGTAGAGTATCCTTACCATATCTGTCATGTCTAGGAAAGCTTTTCGAAATACTCGCTCCTCTTCTTTGGTATCCATATCTTCAGGAGCTTCTCCCTCTCTTGAAGACATGCTTGAAGTTGCTTTTATGGCTCTTGGAGGTGGCTCTCTGACCCTTCTTGGTTGTGGATTACTTTGTGCACTAACCAAGTGTCCTTCACCTCTCTTGAGTTTAAGCCTAGTAAGCATCAAAACTTGCAAACAATCAACTATATCTTTGCACAAAACAAATGTTGAGTAAAAATCTAGCTCCTAAGGCTCAAATCCTGAAATCTTGAGCTCTAATACAATCTGATCTGAAAATGAAAATATTTGTACTACTGTTTAAAGTATTCATTTCCATTAAATTAAGTGTGAAAAGTGTTTATAATGTCTTGCAAGTAGAACAAAGTGTTTTTGGTAACTTTTTATGAGTTTAAGTGTGAGGGAATGTTAATTAAATTTATTGTTTAACATCTTGAATTTGAAATACACAGCAGAATGAATTCACCATAAACACACAGCAACATGATGAGGTAGTTCACCCCTCCTGGGTTACATCTGTCGGGTCCAAGGCTCCCAATGGTCATGTCCTTGATCTATTATGATGCTCAAATTGGTTATAAAATGAGAAAAATGCCTAAACAGGAAAAACCAGTTGTGAAAATGAAATTAGAAGGAAGAAATAAGCTAAGAATGACTTTTATTTCACCTAAAACAGTGAAGTGTAGCCCAATGTAGCTCCATTTCCCTCATGGGCTTGATGGCTCTCCAAGCTTCCCTAAAGAAAAAATGGCTGAAAAACACCTCTATTGGCTCTGCAACCTGTCACAATGGCTCCAGAATGCTCAGACTAGCCAAAATTGACTAAAATTTCGTCCAAATTGGCTCAATATTGGAGAAGTTATGATTAAAACAATATTCTGCCCAATGTCAAGTAAAAACCCACAAAAAATGGGCTAACTGTAGTTAACTGGAGTTATTTTTGGGGAAAAGGCACCAAATCTGGGTGCGCCCTCCAGATTCGGCGGAACCGTTAAAATTTACATTTAATGTCGAGCGGGGTGTTGGTCACATGCGCCTCTCCATAAACCGCTGACATTTTTGGTTAACAAACCACGTTTTAAAACTTAACACCAACCGTAGACGTGGCATTTAATATTTGAAACTTGGCCACATGTGGTGGCTTCCCTTAACCAGCCGAAATAAATGGAAACCAAACCCGCCGCGGTTAGGATTTTTGGCTCCCGGTTTTTTATGGAGCGGTTACATGACACCCGGGCTAGCCCCCTTTTTTTTCCACCCAAACCTTTTACACGCCATAAATCAAAACTCTAATGCATACACGTTAAGAAATATTGGATAGGAGAGTTGGTTGGCGCGATTTTTTAGCCATCAGGAGGTCCATGGTTCAAACCTGCGGACTCACGAAAATTTTTCCATACCATCTAAATGCGGCTTGGGGCCACGTGGCGGCCTTCGGGCCTGCCATGTGGCAGTCCATGATTGGCCCACCAAAAAAATTCAACCTTCTATCAAATTAAATGCTGACACTTGTCAAACGCCCTTTCGCTCAGATGGAATATTCCTAGAATATTCCAAGGAATATTATTTTTTAATATTTTCCAAACTCATAGTCAACCTTGGTCAGACTAGATTTTTGAAGGTTACTGAAAACTTCAAACCTGCATAACTTTCTCATACGATGTCGGATTTGAGTGTCGTTCATGGTGCCAGAATCGCAGCGGTGAGGCCTATCTGGTCATTTAGGTTTCAACCAATTCTGAGCAATTCCATTTTGAGAATTTTTTCAACTTAGGACATGATCACCTGATCACTTATATATAATAAAACATATAAATTCCATATACATTTCACAATTCTTTTAATAAAACTACTTTGTTAAAATAATTATCTTTACATAATTTTCATCTCTTTCAACTTTTAAATAATCTTCATTACTAATAGTTGGAAGATATCTTTTTAGATCACATAAAGGAATGAACACCCCGAGCGTATAATAGAATAGATAGTTTTAGATAAATGCATGTGATAGATTAAAATCATTTCCCATTTGCATGTTATATAAGCAAAGCACACCCAAAAATCATCCTTATTGGGGAATTGTTCCCTTTATCCCCAATCGGAGCCACCACACCAAATGGAAAAGGACTTGCTCTAAGGTCTGGATTGGGTGGTTTTCCCCCATGTTGTTGCAACAGAATTCCGAGGCCTCAACACTTAGTACATGTGAAATCAAACATGAAAGACAAACATTCACAGAATAGTTTTACAAACATTCATAGTCCATGCATGAAGAATGTTTTGGCCTTGAAATGCTTCTATTATTAAGTAAAAATTCCAAGACACATATGTACAATGAACATCACTGGCTCCAATAGTGGAGGGTTGGAGACACTCCTTTCTCCACAAAATAACTAACTTATCTCTCTAATGCTTTGTTGGTGGAGCCAAGGTGAAAATTCATTTGCTCATACAATGAGAGAGTATATATAACCAAGGGTGACTCTTTAACTACCCTCATGATTGTTTGACTTCCCATGAATTTTCAACTTATGTGACTCTTTACATTCATGTGTGTCCTTTGCACTTCCACTTTACAGTACATTTGATTACAATATAAAAGATATGCAATAGTGATGTGGTATATTATCACTCATGAAATGACATGACATGGCACTGTTGACATGGACTGCTTGATGGCATGGCAATGTCAAGCCCCCATTGTTGTTGATATTTGAGTGTCCTCATGAAAGATCTTTCCTTTTCTCCTCTGCATGCCTTGGTGATAGGGAGTCTTCAATGATCTCAATTCTTGGATAATGTTCACAAACTATTGTGCTTTTGTTGGCATTATGATGCAGAGTGTTGTCCTTGATGGCAACCCACTGAATAAAGATGAAGACATACGACTGTTGACATGTGTTGTCCTTGATGGCAATCCACCTGATGAAGTTGTGCTTGATAGAATATGTTCTTGATGGAGGAAATCTGATGTATCTACAGTATGTACAGAAGGCAGTGAAGAAAGGAATTCATATTGTGCTAAATCTATGATGCAAGAGTATGTCTCAAGGAATACGTGGATATGTCTAAGTGAAGTCGCGTATGCACGCGGAAAAGAACGTGCCAAGTCGCGTATGGGCTAAAGCGCTCTAAAAGTGCAAAACCAGGGGTAACCACCATGGTATTGACCCATTGTATTGGGTAATGATCTGCCTAATTGACCCCGTCCAGGAATACCATCGGAAGTAATGTAGTTTTGGGCTCATGGTATTGGTTTGGCTCATGGTATTGAAAAAGGGTAAACCTATATAAGGAGAAGAAATTCATTGTGCAAATCATGGGTGTGGGTGCAAGATGTCTGAGCTTGAATGAATACTTCACTCTGAAGTAAATCTGAATGGAAAGGGTTACACTTGAATGATAAATCTGAATGGATGATGCACCAATGTTGAAGAAGGGGATCTAGATCTGAAATGCACTTGTACCTACTAGATCTGCTCATGGAAGGCTTAGATCTGTGATGAGGTGAACATCTAGGCGAACATCTGTCTGAAGAAAAAGGGTAAATCTGAACTGGATATCTGATCTGAAGAAGTATGCTGCTCTATAATGATTGAAGATCTATACGCTACTTCACCGCAGAGGAAGTGCGTATATACGCGGCTTCGCTGAAGATAAAGCGCGTATGCGCAATAAAATATACACAGAGGTATACGTTGGTTTATGTGGACGGAAGCGCATATATACGCGACATCAGTGAAGTGAAAGCACGTATGCAAACTAGGGTTTGCTGAAGCATGGGGTATGAAACATATGATCTGTTCTACTGTATTACTGCTATCTGATCTGTGTTGTCTGAATTGGTTAGTATCTGTTTGGTGAAGTATGTTTTAGCTTAAAAGTATGGAATAGGTCCAGTCTGAAAATATGATGAAACGTGGCCTGCAAGTAGTGTTCTATTGAAGTTGTTGGATCCAGTGTGAAAATTGATGAAACGTGGTCCTCAGAGGTACTGAGGGTTGTAGCCTTCAGTCAGGGGGTCGTAGCTCCCTTCCAGGTGAGGCTGGTAAATGAGATCAGGGGGTCGTAGCTCCCTTCCAGGAGAGGCTGGTAAACGAGTCAGGGGGTTGGAGCTCCCTTCCAGGAGAGGCTGGTAACCAATAAGGGTGGGTGCATGCTGTCTTTGATAGAAGTACGCTGACATATGTTGTAAAATGTTTTTCTCTATAATAAAAGATTGAAGGGCCGAGCAACGGCGAGCGGTGGTTTTCTCCCGACTTGGGTTTCCACCTAAAAATCCTGGTGTTCATGTGTGATGCTTTGTGTGATGGTTTACTCTGTTCTTACTGCATATGTTTAATGTTTATTAAATATCTGATGAAAGAATGATGGAATGATTTAAGTGAAGATATAATGACTAATTAGATATTTGTGTATACGCGAGTTTCATGAAGAGTATCCGCGTATATACGTGAGTCTGTTTCAGGAAAGTAGCGTATGGGTTTTAGAATCAAGAAAAAGTAAAAGTTTTGAATATGCAGTAAATACTGATTCACCCCCCCCCCCCTCTCAGTATTTTTCCCAACATCTTTCTCTTTCTCTTGATCGATCATCTTGCAAGTTCAGCCGCAAGTGTTCTTGAAAATGGAAACAAGAAGAGGCTTCTAATTTAATTTTCCCTTAATTAAATTAGAAGGAAATTTTAATTCCACATCACATGAAAAGTTGAACGAGTTAACTAAGTTAGGAAGACTTAGTTAGCTCAGTCAATTCGAGTTCAGGATCAAAATAGAGGCATGTAGAGTGTTCCCTAAGTTTTAGGGGGCCCGATTACAGTTTATTTCGAGTTATAATTATTTAACTTAATTATTTGAGTTAAAATCAGTTTAACTAGTTCTAACTGATGGAGCAACTAGTGAGAGGTCCAGTGAATTAAATCATATTTAATTCACATGCATTGATCAATCGTATAACTTCGAAAATTCGCTAAAATAGCTCATGCAAAGCCGGCTTATGAGGAAGACCCAATTGAGATTGAGTTAAAGGAAGTGTATTATCGCTTGTATAATTAGAAAATTGTACAAGAGGTGCATGGAGTCAGTATAAAGGCCTTAATTTATTGCATAGTAATTATTGGGTAATATCCTAATTAATAGGGGCTCAATTTCCCTAGGTATTTCGCAAGCAAGTAGGGTAGCTTAAGGCCAAGACATTGGTTAAGTATTGAACCAAAGCTAGCCTAGGAATCGGTGAGACAAACAGAGATAGTGCAGAGATCTCTCAAGCCTGAGAGAAGAATTGTATTGTTTCATATTCTTTGACTTATGCAATATACAAGTAGTGGGGTTTTTAGCTGAGGCTTTTCCGAAATAAATCTTAGTGTTGTGCAATTGAAATTCTTTCTCTTTCTTTTTCATGTGATTGTGCGATCATAATTGGTTTCTGCAATTTGTAGAGTAGATTCATGTACTTTTTTTAGCATATTACAATATCAGTTGAATCTATGCAGATTTTATACATGGTATCAGAGCAGGAATCATTATAGAAGAGAATAATACGAGTTTTTTTTGAGTAGGTGAATCGAATTTGTAGATATACTCTTTAGGACCAGCATCAAGATCAAGATGTGTTTTTGTGGATGGAGACTCGAATATTCCCTTGAGGGTAGTCTTCGAATTGTTAGCGCTCGAATCTGCCTTAGGCTGAAAGAAGGTGAGGTTCAAGGCAACATCAAACCAAGCTCAGCCTCGTAGCTAGCCCTACGAGGACAGGAGAGGGCTCTCTCCAGTCAATCTCGATAAAATGAGCAATAGGGTGCGAGATGACTTAAAATGGGAACTGATTTTAGGCTAGTAAATAGATAGGAAAGTATTTTGATGAATGATTAGGTTTTCTAGGTTGTATGGGACTAAGGACAGCATTAAGCAGAGAGATTTAATCAAAGGTACAGAGTATTTCATAAGGCGAGATAGGCATGAAGTTTTAGCAATCAATTTTGAAATAATATGGGATGAAAATAATGTTTAAGAAAGCTGAAAAGGGCATTAACCAATGAATCCTTTTCAGATAGAAGAAGACACGCAAAGTCTGAACACTTTCTCAAGGTAGAGCAATAACTGAATTCTACCTTTCATACTGTAAAAGCATTCAGCTGAAAATGATTATGAATGGCCTGTGAACATAACAAAAAACATATGAAACATAAAGAAGAAACACATGCTAAACTCATACCGCAAGAATCTTACAAATCAGAGCTGTGCCATTTAATTATTTCTCTGTCAAAAACTGTACAATGAAACACTGATTTTTCCTCCACACACTTCTCCCAGAACTCCTCTTACAAAGAATTTACAATAATAAATAAGATTATCTGTAGAAAATAGATCGACTCAAAATGAGGGATTATTAAATCATTATTAACAAAACAAAGGATGAAGAGCCAGTCATCTGTTCTCAAAAAGGGTAGCCTTACATATGAAATCTGATGATAACCAATGCCGAGGCAAAAACTGTAGCTTTATATACCTTCTGAATCATAACTAAAGTCAGAAATAGACCATCTGTTCCTATTTCTTTGCCACGGTAGATGTCTTTGTTTAATTTGGGCTTTCGGTTTTTGACTTTACGCCTTGATATTTTGTTCTTTGCTGGTGGCTGTAGTTTCGAACTCCTCCTTGAATGGTTTGAAAACCAAAATTAGCTTTCTCATTTGTGACTTCATTTAATTTAGGAGACTTATCATTTTCAATCATCATAGCTCGAACACCTTCATACATATCATTGGATATTACACCCTTCTATGTATTTATTGAAAGTCGGAACGTGTTTGATTGTGCCCTTGTCGGATTGATTGGAAAATTATTTTTAAGCCTGTTGGAACTTGTGACACCAACCTCAACTATACAATTTCTCATTTATGTTTTATCTCTGCAGAATTTACAACGGATATGTTGAATGAGTTCCAATACGCTTCTCTCCAGCTGCAACAAGCTTCTCAACACGTGCAACTATATGCTTTCCATATGTATACTTATTTAAGGCATTTAAATGCACTTTGATGCGACAAAGAATGAAATCACGTTGTTGGTCATCACAAGTTTCCAAAACCTTTTGAACAACATAATTTGCAAACTGATCTTTCATCATTGCCTGCAGAGGTTCGTTTTCATCTGTTGAGCCCAACATTTCACTGATCAGAATCTGTCGCTCAGCTGGACCTCCAAATTGTAAACCCTTTTCTATAACATTTGAAGAAAACTTATGTTGACTCATCTGAACTATTTGTCCAGCTAGTTTCTTAATTATAGCAGCACGCTCATGCGGTTTACCATGCTCAAGGACATGCTGTATCACATAATTTCCATATTGATCTTGTGCCAGAGTGCAGACGGATTGCAAGATCTCATCCATCATAATACTCTGTATCTTGTCCTCTTTGCAGTGCTCCAACACTCTTTGAATAACACGACAGCCATATGGATGGGAGGACAATGCCACAACTTGGCCAAAAAACGTTGAAATAATGAAATGTATTTTATCCTGGGAAATACATTCAATACTCTTCTGGATAACATGGTTCCCATTTTGATCTCGCACACAGCGCATAACATGTCCATCCAATTCCTGGACGAGCTTCAACTGCTGGTCAGCATCAACAACCTCAACATCCTTCTAGATAACTCGACAGCCATACATTTGAAGACTAAGTGTTAAAACATGGCCAGCAAGCAGATTTGCCAGATCACGCCTTTGCTTTGCAGTGCCATGCTCAAAAAACTTCTGTAGAACATAATTTCCGAAAACATTTGTCATGAGAATCAACGCTTGAGGAAATATTTCCATAAAAACCATATTCTTCTCTTCAGAGCTTGCAGTTTCAAGTTTTTGTTGAATAAAACGGCTTCCAATCTGATCAGCGCTGAATTGAAAATTCAAAACATCGGTTTTTGTTATTCTTGAACTCTTTCAGAAAAGTGGAACCATAGCGCTCCTCTATGTCACCGCCATTTTCAGACTGCCAAGCTCCCACAGATGAACTCTTTGAACCAGAGGAATAACGAGCGTTTCGTTCATTATGTCGAATAGGTGAAGTTGTAGATGTCATAGGAGAACCAGGAAGCACGGGACTTCCAATTGGGCTACCTGGATATGACATGGCAAATCCAAATGGAGGACTGGCATAGCGAAAAGCAATGATAAAATTTTGGGCTGGGGGCTATGTGTGCCGCGTGGAATCCCAACGCGCCACGCTCAATGGGTGTGCCGCGCCCTTGGAAATTTCAACGGAGTTTTTAGTCCATATGCGTCGCGCACTGTGGGTGCGCCGCGCCACTTTCCTATGCGCCGTGGTGCCTTCAACATACAATCACGACCCCTTCAAACACAATTTTGCTCTCAACTTCAAATTTCGACTTTCTCCTTTGGATTTTTGTGAATGTTTGACATGTAGATAGGTTGTAAAAAACAATGGATTTGCCTTACATAATTGAGAACCCATTTTATAACATTTGACATTGGCACTTTCAGATGTGAGTTCTTACTTTCTGATTTAAATGATGGCTCCTTTGGCTTTTTTATGAATGATCGATGTTGATCTCAAATGAGGATCGTGGAGATCGCATGTAAATATCTTCAAACTCTAAAACTCTTTGAATAATTACATATTTGAAAAAAATTTAAGATTTCTTCAAAACAGGTTTTGAAGAAGAATCAATCTGTATTATCGATTTATGACAAATCTTGAAATAAAACTTATCAAGACATTCGTGATGGCTCTCGCGGCATTATTCACATTTCGAGGGGACCAAACCTCAGATTGAAACTAAAAGACTTTTTTGACCGAAAGAGACACATGATCGTAAATACCGAGAATGAACTGGTGAATTTGATCGCGAGGATCGGATCAAGACCGATTGTAGCACGAAGTTCACAACACGAATTACATAGCTTGGAACGATAGGATGGAAGTAGTGTTGGAAAAAAATGGGCTGAAGGAGTTCATAGACCGTGATATTCCCAAGCCCATGGCAACATATGCTCAAAATCTGGATGCATGGAAGAAGAATGTAGAAAAAGCGAGAAATATTATGTTAGAAATATTTTGAGATCATATTGTATCAAAGCTCCATGGAAAGGAAACTCCATATTCTATGTGGAAAGCCTTAACAGATTTGTTTCGGAATAGCAAGGACCACGGGAAGCTAGCGCTAAAGGACATGCTGAGAAAAATCAAGATGGAGAAGGGCGACACAATACCAAAATACTTGAATAAGTTCACTCAATGTCGAGATGAGCTTGGAAGTGTTGGTGTTACAGTTTTTTAGGATGATCTAATGAGCCTAGCACTTCTAGTCCTTCCCAAGAGCTGTAATAACTACCGAGATTTAGTGAATGAGAGGGAGAAGCTACCAGAGTGGGAGTGATTGTGGTGTGACTTGGTACAAGAAGAGATTCGATGGAATACCAAAGATGGGTCCTCATAAAATACTGATGATTAGGAGAATTGTGCCTTGGCTGGAAAGGCAAAGAAAGGTAAAGGGAAGGCATCCCATTCCAAATCATATTCTGGTCAAGAAGGCAAGAAGAATGACTTGTCGAATATTAAATATTTTCACTATCATGAGCTAGGACACTATGCCACAAAGTGTTCACACAAGAAGGTCGGCAAGAAGCCCTCAAGAGGAGGAGAAGGTGAATCACTTGCTTCAGAGTTCGAGTTTGATTTCAGTCTCATCACATGCATGGTGTCATAAGTGATGGGTTTTCTGTGGTACCTGGATAGTGGAGCTTCATTCCATATGATTGGAAACAAAGAATTATCCAAAAAAATCAAGGAGAAGGATATCTATATTTACATCGAGATGGGAGATGATGGGAGGTATAGCATGACCGGCATAGGTATTGTTACATTTTAGAGGGATTCTGGTACTCCTCTCACGTTAAAATATATCATATATGTTCCTAGTTTAAAGAAGAATTTAGTTTCAGTTGCTATGTTAGAAGATCATGTATATGATGTGATATTTAGCGAAGGAAAGGCATTCCTTCGTCACAAAGCCACAGGACAGGTGAAGAATATTGGGGTTTGAGTAAATAACCTATACAAATTGGATGTAGAAGACTGTGTTTCCTTGAGCATGAAAGAAGAGAAGGTGTAGAGCCGATACATTGGTGATTTATGAAATAGAAGATTGGGCAATCTACACCATGGCCCTTTGAATATCGTGCAAAAAAATTCTACAAGACCTCCCAAGGGTGCACTTAAGCAACAAGATACACGCAAAGGGTGTACAATGGGTAAGTACACCAATGCCACCTTTCATAATAAGGACATTTGAGTGAAGTTTATCCTTGAAAGAGTTCACTCAGATGTGTGTGGATCGTTCTCGACAGCCTCCACAGAAAAACACAGGTATTATGTGATTTTTGTAGATGATTTTTCACGCAAGTGTTGGATATTCTTCATGCAAAAGAAAGATCAAACATTCTCAAAATTTTGTGAGTTAAAATCACTTGTCGAGAAAGATACAGGGAAGAAGGTGAATTCTCTCAGGAGCGACAACGGAAGAGAATATGTGTCGGATGAATTCAAGAAATTTTATGCTTCATAAGGCATTCGACGAGAATTGATAGCACCTCATAACCCACAACAGAATGGGGTTTTAGAAAGGAAGAAATGAACTATTGTGGGAGAAGCACGAGCAATGTTGCATGATCAGTGCCTACTGTTACACTTGTGGGATGAAGTATGCAACACAACAGTATTTGTGCAGAATAGAAGTCCTCATCAAATTATTTGGATGAATACACTAGAGGAATCTTTTTTAGGTAAGAAACCAGATGCGACGCACTTTAAAAATTTTGTTTCATTAGCTTATTTTCATGTAACCAAATATGTCAGGAAAAAGCTACAACCAACAGCTAAGTTGAGAATATTTGTGGGGTACACTGATACACCTCACAACTATCAAGTGTACTTTGCATCTCATAGAATGACAGTGGTCAGAATAGATGTGAAGTTCGATGAAGAGAATTCCATGTGAATTTCCCTTGAGAGGGAGCTTCAGTTTCATGCAATTGAGGAGATCTTAGCTCCAAAATAAGAACCTCAAGATGTGAAGAAGCCACAAGCAAAGGAAAAGAGAGTGGAAGCACCCACTCATGCAGAACCATAAAAATCTATAATGAAGAGCACAAATGAGGCTGTAAAGTTGGTGCATCATGCTAGAGAGAATGTGGGAGCACCCATATCATGGATCATGCAGCAAAGGTCCCCAGAGCGGTACACTGGCTACATGGGTCTTATGAGCGTGAGTGTAGAGATTGATCCATCCTCATTCGAGGAAGCAATGCAGCAACCATTATGGGTTGATTCCATGGTTAAGGAGTATGACTCCATTATTAGAAATAGAGCATGGGAATTTGTCCCAAGACCGAAGGGAAAGTCAGTTGTAGGATCCAGGTGGATCTACAAGGTGAAGCAGGCAGAAGATGGGAGTGTTGAGAAACACAAGGCCAAATTTGTGGCAAGAGGGTTCTCACAGGAGGAGGTAATTTATTATGAGGAGAAATTTTCTCCAGCTGCAAGGTACTCGTCAATCGTATCTATCCTTTCATTTTCAGTGTAGATGGGATGGAAGATACATCAGATGAATGTAATGACATTCTTTCTCAACTGAGTGATTGAGGAAGAGGTGTACATAGAGCAACCAAAAGGATTTTAGATCTTCGACAGAGAGTCACATGTGTGTAGACTCAAGAGAGTGTTGTATGGACTGAAACAAGCACCTCGTTCTTGGTACACTAGGATCGATAGCTAATTCACTGAGTTGGGCTTCACCGAAAATGAAGTAGATGTGAACCTTTACCATATTGTGGTAGAAGGAAAATTATTTATCATTGTACTATATGTCGATCATTTTATTCTGACAAGTGATGAGCAGCTGATCAAATCTTGCAAATAGTGTCTTGCAAGAAATTTGAGATGAAGGATATGGGGCTTTTGCATTATTTCCTTGGATTGGTAACTTGGAAAAGAGATTTGGAACTATTTTTATCTCAGGGAAAGTATGCCAATGAGATTCTGAATAAGTTTCACATGGAGGGCAGCAAACCCATGGAGACTCCTCTAACAGGGAATTGGAGGAAGGAAGATGCTATTATTCGAAGGCAGGAAAACATGTTTTGAGATACCTAAGTGGCACTACTCAGTTTGGGCTATGGTATAGGTGAAAAGAGGGAGTGAAGCTTCAAGGATTCACAGATTCAGATTTGGTAGGGAGTCCATCTGATGGGAAGAGCACATCAGGGGACATCTTCAGTATTGGGTCAGCAACAGTTTCCTGGTACAACAACAAGTAGATATCAGTTGTACTGAATTCAGTAGAGGTGATTACATGGCTTCTATTTAAGCAGCTTGTGAGGCCATCTGGATGAGGAATATCATTGTTGGGTTGTTTGGTCAGCAAATGGATCTGGTGGTGATTTATTGTGATAACCAGAGTTGCTTCAAACTCTCGATTAATCCAATTTTTCATGACAGGTCCAAGCATATTGATATCTAGTATCACCATCTCAGATATTATGTTCAAAGGAGGATCATTTCATTAGATTACATTCCTATAGAGGAGCAGGATGCATACATCTTGACGAAGGAACTGTCAAGAGGAAAATTTGAGTTCCACGAAGGAAGGATCAGGGTGGCATACAATCCCTTTCTTGTTGAGAGGGAGTGTTTAAAATGGGAATAAAAATAGGCTTCTAATTTAATTTTACCTTAATTAAATTAGAAGTAAATTGTAATTCCACATCCCATGACAGCTTGTACGAGTTAACTAAGTCAGGAAGACTTAGTTAGCATAGTCGTTTCAAGTTGAGGGTAAGTCGGGAAGACTTAGTTAGCCTAGCCACTTTGATTTGAGGGTCAAACTAGAGGCATGTAGAGTGTTCGATAAGTTTTACGAGGGCTAGTTACAAATTATTTTGAGTTGTAATTAATTAACTTAATTATTTGAGTTAAAATCAGTTTAACTAGTTCTAACTAATGGAGGAACTAGTGAGAGGTCTAGTGAATTACATATGATTTAATTCACATGCAGTGATCAATCAAATGATTGATCATTCGCTAAAAATGTCTCATGCATGTTAGTTTTGAGGAAGACCCAATTGAGATTGGAGTTAAAGGGAAGTGTACTATGAGTTGTGTAATTAGAAAATTGTACAGGTTGTGCATGGAGTCAGTAGAATTTCCTTAATATATTGTGCAATCATTATTGAGTATTTTCCTAATTAATAGGAGCTCAACTTCCCTATGGATTGTGCAAGCAATCAGGGAAGACTAAGGCCAAAAAATTGGTTAAGTATTGAACCAAATCTAAACTAGGAATCAGTGCCGGGAAAGACATAGATAGTGCAGAGAGATCTCAAGCCTGAGAGAAGCATTGTATTGTTTCATATTCTTTGACTTATGTAATATACTGATAGTGGGGTTTTTAGTTGAGGATTTTCGCATATAAATCTTTATGTTGTGCGATTGAAATTATTTCTCTTTCCTATTCATGTGATTGTGCGATCGTAATTGGTTTTCGTAATTTGTAGAGCAGATTCAAGTATTTTGGTTTAGCATATTACAAGATCAATTGAATCTGTTAGTGTCATTTTTTGCATCCTTCCTCCAGTGATCAAATAAACTCTTTTCATGTCATGTTAGGGTCCCATTTTGAGATTTTTGGCATTCCATTAGGTCATCATGCAAAAATTTGGTCACTTGGTGTAGATTTAGGTTTGATCTCACTCCTTTCAAAATTTTATAACTTGCTGGCTCATTTCACCACTTTGTTGAGTGTACCATCGGTCATTATTTATCATCATCGTTTCAATAATTTTCATCATGGTTTCATTCATTCAGAGTCTCCATTAGGTCTTAGGGTTTCTAAGGTCATCAAATCACCATTTCATGTATAAATTTCAACAAATGAAGGAGTGCCAATAAATAAATTTCATCAGTAAGTTTGATTTGTAAATTTGATTTCAGAGAAAAATGTAATTTTATTTTCCTAATTTGTAATAAGTTCTCATAGTTCCACGTAGTTTCACACTCAAAGTTCCATCAGTAGATAAGCAAAGTTCCAAAAATTCAATCAGTGTTCCTAAGCCATCAAAAGATGTATTTCAGTGCTCTAGTTCAAAAATTAAAATATAAAGAGCAATGTAAAGTCAATTTCAAGAAAGGAAAAGTGGGTCCCAAATTTGTTTAATGAAATTTCTCCAAGTATAAAGGCTCCCAAAGACCAAGAAGTCATTCATTTGCATCCTAAAAGCATCGAGCTCTCAGCCTCCCCAAGCAAAAAATCGAGTTTTACTTCAGAAAATCGAATTCTGGGTCATTCGTTTCACTTTTTGCAGGAGGCCACGCTGTGCTTTTCCCAAAGGCAATGTGCTTTTCACAATCCCTCATTGTTCTTTTCCTCTGTACACTATGCTTTTTACAGAAGGGAGCCACGGTACCAAATCTTCATTGCAGAGGTTCTCAGTTTCAGTTCAATATTTCTACACCTATTTTCAAATAAGTTGCACCTACATAGCCCCTCCTTATATCTTATAGTGTTTAATTTAAGGTGCATACCCTCCCTTACCCTCTATGTCATGTTTTGAACATCTCAACCCTAGTTTTATAATTTGAAAACTTAATTGCTTTCCCCTGGACCCATTTACCTTCCTTACACCCTAACTCACTCCCCACTACCCTTAAATTTACTCATTTCCCATTCCCAAGCCCTATTGCCTAAACCCTACCACCCTAGCTGTGCTTTCCTAGGCAGTTAGATACCTCCCTGTAATACAAATTTCCTACCCTATTTCCCTAAATATTTCACCCTCCCATCACTTCCCTAAGCTCCCTAATCCCTTTATACATTCCCCCAAATTTTCCCTCACCCATCACAATCCCCTAACCCTATAATCCTACTCCCTTTCCCCTCCCGTTCTTCCCTAGGGTTTTCAAAAACAAACTAAACATAATGGAGGAAGAAAGAAACATAATGGAGGAGGAAAGAAATGCCACAAAAGAAGATAAGAAAACATATAACAAAGGAAGGATAATTTTGAGGTTAGAGCCAACAAACACTATGGAATTAATGGTATCACCCTTAGCTGTCAAATGTTTCCAGCATGTAGGTTGCTTTGAATTTTGTGATATGGTACAAAGAGTCCAAATTTATCCTACTTTGACCATGGTTTTCATCAGTAATCTCCAAAAGAACCAAGTTACTATAGTAGGGGTGACTTTCACCATTTCCACTGACATCATTGCAACAGCAACATGGATACCCAATGTGGGTGAAAAATGGTTTAAGACTAAATATTTGGATGCCCAACTATATGAGCCTTACCTCTAGTCACCTTACAAAGATAACATCAAAATATCTTTCCTTTTGCCCATTTGTTGAACATATTTTCCCCCATGATGAAAATCATCATGAAATACTTCACTTGTGAGGACATATTCTCCAGATTATACAGCTATCACATCAGGTTGCTCATGCATTTCACTAGGGTGAAATTTTTCAACCTTCCCTACTACTTGTACAAGAGTATTGACAAGATGGCCTACATAGTGCAGAACAAATATTCTGAGCTTCAGATGAATATTCTCTTCCATCACTCTCTGATTAAAATCATTTTCCTTCAGCACCTCAATCATTTGAACATAACATGGGAGACTTTCATTGAGGAAAATGTCCTCACTGCATGACCAAGTCAACCTGTTAGACCTATTCCACCACTGGCATCAGTTCCCCATAGGAAGACTAGGCTATCTAGCAGGGCTACAATGAAAGAAACAAAAGAGGTCAAAGAGGTAAAAACCTACCGGAGGGAACCTAGGGAAGTGTTTTCTCCACGGATTGTGGAATGGGGCTTGCCTTCTTCATCAACAAAACAGGGAAATCAAAAGCAAAAAGAGGTAATTGTTCAAGAAGAGGAAGACCTTCATGAGGAGGAAAGAGAGTTTGACTTGGTGGACTCGGATGTACAAGATTATCATGAGGCGTTGAACCTGATCATCAAAGAAAAATATGCCACAATCAGATAATTGCAGACAACATGGCCATAGCACAATTTGTCATATCCTTCCTGGAACAAGAAAACAAGCAGCTGAAAGATAAACAAACACTCTTGGAATTAGAGTTGTTGAAGTCCAAGAGGCAAGACACCAAAGGAAAAGTAGTGATGGCACCTAATGATTCTGACCATGTTGACACTCAAACTACCAAGACAACACCAAAAACAAGAGTTCTTAAGAGAGCATTAGACCATGAGAAACATGAGGCAGAACAACTCAATTTTTAGGAAAGAATTGCAAAGGAAATCAATGATGATAGAGAAATTTGGCTTGACAGAGTGAAAATTCACCTTGAGAAGCTCCTCCATGAGGCCAAAAAGTACAATGAGATGCTCAAACACATGGCTAATAGATACCACTAGAAACAAGATTTGCAACATTAGAATCAAGCAGTTGAAGGATAAACTCAAGCAAACCCTAAACAAGAAAAAGGAGGAAAAACTTGAGTTACTTGTTGATGCCTCCTTTATTGCTTGAAACAACTCATCAGCACTTCATCTACCAATTTTGAATATTTTTGGGCAATTTTTCAAGTTTTTGGGCATTTTTGCAAATTTTGACAGACTTTTTTCACAATCAGTCTGCAAAAACCGCAACGTGGGACATGCTTCACTTTTTGTGGAGGCCTCCAAATGAGAAAATATTTGCAAATTTGAATTCAAAGTGATGTCTACATCAACGTTTGACTATTGAAACTCAAGAAACATATATTTTGACAGGTGGAAATTTGTTGAAAATGCAAGAAGATGATGGAGCTTAGTGAAATGAAGTCGCCTTCACTAAGTGGGCCCGCAGGCTATTTTTGGCGCAAAGTCTATTTTTAGACTATGTCTATTTTTAGACATATGGATCATGGTATATGAGTTGCAGGATGCTATTTATGGATGATTGGTCAAGTTGGTAAAAATAGATGGACCTCTATTTTTAGACATTGGGTGGTTTCTATTTTTAGACTGCCGGGCTAAAAATAGAACAGTCAAATATTATTAACCCTTAATAATATTTAGAATATAAACATTATCTTATCCTCTTGGAGCACTTCAGTTTGATGCTTGGATGTGGCACATGCAGCTGACAGAAGGAAATACGCTTTTCCTAAGGGTTAGTTGAGCTCTTGCATGGTTGACTTCAGTTAGAACTCATGTGGCAGAGTTTGGTGGAGTTGATGAGACAGTTGGTGGAGTTGTGTTCGGTTTAACTTAGTTGAACTAGTTGTATTTAGTCTAACTGATAAATACACTAGTGATGAGTGGTGTGAATTAATTACTAATTAATTCACTAATTATTAACTCATAAATCAACTAAAGAACACATCAGTTAACTGCAATGCATGGACAGTTCAGTGGAGACCAGTGTTAGAGGTGGGTGTGACTATCAGTTGTGACCATGATTGTGCATGAGATTTTTGCACACACATTGATGGAGATTACCAATGAGGATTGCACAGTTGGAGCTAGTGGGATTCAAACTTGGATCTCATCATTAATCAACTTGGATTGCGCAGTAGAGGCAGGCAGACTTGTGGAGGAGATTTGAACCCATGACTTGTTCAAATCTCAGTTAGTTTGTGTGTAACTTTTTGGAGATAGTACTGAGTACTTGTGAGGATTATTGTGCTATGTATTGTTACATGTTCTCTATCATTAAATATGCAGATAGTTGGGGGTTTTCATCTATTGCTTTCCCATTACATACTGTGTTGATATGTGTGCTTGATTATGTTTTAATGAGCGCATGCGACTGCTTTCTATTTCCGCATATTGATGATCAATTGTAGAAGAGGTTATGTATTATGCATGAAGCTTAAATAGTGTGTAATCAGGATAATCTCGGTGAATAATTCAGCTATTATTAAAATTTCTACATGGTATCAGAGCGAAATTGATCATCGGATCTATTACAGTGATTACAATTTATTTCGGTAGACAGAGTCTGTAAGCGGGCCAGGTAGCCTCTGGATCCATCCTTTCTTTGAAAGGTGATATATCCAGTAAATGCCCCTACAGTCGATCTCTGTGCTAGAAATAATTTTTTCTCACATTAGATCGGAAGCGGTTGAGTTTTGAGCTGGTGGAATTCGAATTTGCAGCAGAATTTGGAATTCGAATTTGCAGCAGTTTTCTTGGTGTCGAAGTCAAAATGTCTTTCAACGGATTGCGACTGGAATATGCCCTTGAGGGCAGTTTGAATTATGTTGCATGGAAGGACCGGATGGAGGCGGTATTAGATGATAACGGGCTGAAGGAGTTCATAGATGCTGAGATCCCAAAGCCTACTGATGCTGCTCAAGTTGAGGCTTGGCAAAAGAAGATGGCGAAATGTCGAAGAATTCTGTTGGAGGGCGTGAAGGATCACATTGTATCCAGAATGCATGGAAAAGCTTCTCCATACTTGATGTGGAAAGCGTTGACAGATTTATTCCAGAGGAAGAGCGACCAGAGGAAGTTGGCGTTCAAGGATAAACTCAAACATATTAAGATGGAGAAAGGCGACAGTATGCCGAAGTATCTCACGAAGTTCATCCAATGCAGGGATGAGCTGGGAAGTGTGGGGGTGACTGTCGATGATGAGGAATTGGTGAGCTTGGCTCTCCTTAGTCTTCCGAAGAGTTGGCATGCCTATCAGGATTCTGTCAATGGTCGGGAGAAATTGCCAGGATGGGAGCGACTTTGGTCGGATCTTGTGCAAGAGGAGATAAGGCGGAATACCAGAGACGGATCTTCATCAAAGGCATATGATGAAGAAAATTGCGCTTTGGCTGCCAAAGCAAAGAAGGGGAAGAGCAAGAAAGCTTCTCATTCTGGTGCGAAAGGCAAGAAGCAAGACATGTCCAAGGTGAAGTGCTTTCACTGTCACCAACACGGACATTATGCCACAAATTGTCCGCAAAAGAAGAAAAATAAGCAGGCTGCTGGATCTGCAGTGGGAGAGGCCTTAGCCTCGCAGTTTGAGCTGGATTTTTTGCTGATCGCATGCTTGGTCTCAAGTGTGATGGGATCAGTATGGTTCTTGGACAGTGGTGCGTCTTTTCACATGACTAGAGATCGAGATCTATTTTCAGATCTGGATGAGAAAGATCTTGGAGTGCACATCGAGATGGGCGATGATGGTAGATACAGTGCGACCGGTATCGGTACCATTTCCTTTGAGAGGGAGTCTAGTAAACCCTTTTAAGCATGATGGTAGATACAAAGGCGACTTTATTGGTACCATTTTAGAAGGAGTCTGGTAAACCCTTCGTATTGAAGGAAGTGATGCATGTTCGAGGATTGAAGAAGAATCTGATCTCTGTGGCGATGTTAGAAGACAAGGGGTATGATGTTGTCTTCAATGAGGGAAAGGCTTTCCTGTGCAGTAAGACAACTGGAGAAACCCAGAAGATAGGGGTTCGAATCAAGAACCTTTATCAGTTGCAAGTAGATGGTTGCTTAGCAATGGCATGCAAGGCAGAAGGAGTGGTGAGCTGGGATGATGGCGAGCTGTGGCACTGGAGATTGGGCCACCTTCACCATGGATCTTTGAAGATACTGCAGCAGATTTCTACTGGGCTTCCTAAGGGCACTCTTGCGCAGTCAGATCAGTGCAAGGGGTGTACCTTGGGAAAATTTGTGAAAGCCACCTTTCACGAGAAGGATAGTCGCGCCACGACGATCCTTGAGAGAATTCACACATACGTGTGTGGACCTTTCTCAGTAGCTTCGACAGCAAAGCACAAGTACTATGTGATCTTTGTTGATGATTTTTCTCAGAAGTGTTGGATCTTCTTCATGCAGAAGAAGAGCGAGACATACTCAAAGTTCTGTGAGTTCAAGGCGCTGGTTGAGAAGGAATCGAGGAAGCATGTGAAGGCTCTTAGGAGCGACAATGGTGGTGAATTCATCTCTGCTGAATTCAAGGACTTTTGCAGCGCAGAAGGGATTCGGAGAGAGCTCATCGCACCCCATAACCCACAGCAGAACGGGGTTGCTGAGCGGAAGAACAGAACGATCGTGGGTGCTGCACGGGCGATGTTGCATGATCAGGGCCTATCCC
>JAXQQM020079095.1:0-15402 GCA_034641835.2 Pinus albicaulis
TCGTACAAAGCACAATGAAGTCACCCACATGGCCAAGCCAGCGCAAAGGCTTATCTCCCCTAGGATATTTGCAATATTATCTCGTTGCCACCAAACAACCTCATTGTTGCAATACACCTGGAAAGCTGATCGAAGTTGTTGGTAATTTATTACATTTCAAGAAGGCCGGTTAATTATATTTGGTTGGTGCTGTTGATGCTAGAAATATCATCTTGGAACGAGGCAAAGGGTTCAGAATATGGCTCTCACTGGAATATTCCCCTGACGATAATTCATTCACGAAGCCGAATTTTTCCAAACGGTTTATGGGTTATATGAAACATGGTGCTCTCAACAAAACCCATGTCTCGGAATTTCTAGATTTTGCTCCATTTGATCACAAAATTGGTATTTTCACCTATATCAATCTTGAACTCAACAACCAAGCTGTTGCTTTTATGCATTTTCTGGAAGTAAGGTATCATGTTCCATTCGGAATCTTCCTTGATTCATTTTTCTATACTACAGAACTCAATGGAGAAGGTTTATCTTCTAGAAGTTAATTCACAGCATAACATATTTATCGGCGAAATATATATTTCTGCTCTTGTGCATGGATCCGTGGTTAAATGCAGTTCCGCACTAGACTTATTCACCTGCTACCAAGAAGACATCTATTAATAAAATTTGCACACAAACACTCATCTATTTTAATCATAAGAAGAATTCATAGATTAACAACTATCATTTCTAAATGCCTCTAATTAACAACATAATGGATAACTAATGATTAAAATACTAGGTACAAGCATGTATTGATGTGATAAATATCGTGAAAATTTGGGCATAACTGTGGCTCAACATCCCCCCACGCTGAACTTCTTGCACATCCTCATGCAAGCAAAACCTTTAAGATGGTGAAATAAGGCAGGGAAAATGTCAGCAAAGATTCTAGCAAGGATGAAGATGTCTAATGCTATAATGCATTCATTAGCCTGCAACATTGGTATTTCTATTACATTACCAGCTAAAACCATGTGAAATGATAAAACAAGATCAGGTACCGAAAGTGTTACACATACCTGTTACCTTGTCTGAGATGGATTCCTTGTTTTTTTTCTGCCCAAATTCTTATGATTAAAATCAAAGTTTGTTGAAAAAGTGCAGTTTCAAAAGGAATAACATAAGATTTCTTCACCTAATATAACAATATTGTACCTAGATCATGCATCACATATTTAGAGGAAATTACAATCAATACACATTGATGGTAGCCAACACCTTCTGAATAGTCATCATTGAGCAATTCATCACTCTCAGTACCATGAAAATTATAGTGAGTTATGATACCAATCAACAACCTCTTTATTTGAACATTCTAAATTACGTTTTCATCCGGATTCAAAAATAAATTTCCTCTTAATCTAGTACAAAGGATTACCTTCACTAAGGGTACCACATCATTCAAAGATTCTTGATTTTTGAAAGATAGAACTCAAAGCATCATGTTCAAATTGTCTTAAAACCATTGCCCAAGAAAAATGATGAGTATTACAGAAAGAGAAGGATAACCAAGCAAATAATATTATGCAGTTAACTTTAATACCACAGACATAGCCCCGCTACCTGTAGGTGTCCATAACCTCGGCAGGGATGTCTTTTGACCCAGCGAAATGTCTGTGTCCCACTTACTAGATACAGATTCAGAGTTAGCTTATTTGACTCTTTAGATGAAGGCCACTGTCCTAGCTTGGAAACTAGCTGATGGCAGTGCCACTCACAAGAAATAACATATATGAACAGTTCGGCTCGTGATGAGACCTGTTGTCTTCCATCTTTTAGAGTGAAAGCCATTACTCTGGCTTGGTGACCAGTAGCAGTAATTTCATGCATGTTAGGTCTCATGATCGTGGTAGGTCGACTCATCACGAGACCTCCTATCCTTCCCTAAACCTTTGTAAGCTCTGATTATGATTAACCTTAAAGGTTACTTAATAAGTGGGGAGACAGATCTATTCCTTAAGAGTACAGGATGGCATGAAAAGTTTTTAATGACTAATCATTGCTGGCTAATTCCTCTACCCTAAAGACTTGTTAAAGATATCCCATACAATGACTGAAAGATTATTCGAGTTAAGAATGTTAGTGTTCTCATGAATAGCTCATTATGATATTAACAAGAGTGGTCCACCATAGGGGGTTTTCCAATAGTACCTTTTAAGGGAAACTGAAAATATATATCTGAGACGACAACTTATTAAAGTGATTAATCATGGTTACTTTTGAAAAATCATAAGGTATTAGAGTGAATTGTACTCAACAATATTTGTCACAAATGTGTGTGTTAACAACTAATGTGGATCAAAGTAGTTTTAATAGCCATGATTTAAAATTCAAAACCCTAATAGCATTGTAACTACTTTATTCATTTATTCTCCTACCCTACTTTACCCTAAGAGGTGAAAGACTCCCGTTTAAGTATAGGAGTACTTCCAATGAAACCATGTGCGTAACAAAATTCTGATTATACTCACACTTAGTTTTAAAGAATAAACTTCAAGACATACGAAAGCATGAGAAACCAGTTGCTACAATTGATATGGTACCAAGAGTTTCTAAATGCTGAGGAAATAAGATGGCTTGATGACTGCTCGAAACTTGGATTCAATGGAATCCACATATATAGGATTCTCCAACTGATGAAAATCTTCCATAGTTTGATAGTCACTCTCCTGGAGGCACTAAGAATCTGGTGAAAGAGAAAATATAAATCCCTCAAGTTCAGGTTCAAATATCTTCTTTTCAATTTGACAAGAATGGTTGAGAGAGATTCTAGGGTTTTGAGTTTCAACAACATTTTCAGAACAAGTTCCAATAAAAGATTGCTCCGCTGGTGGTCTTTGAATTACATCTTCTGAGGTGAATGTTCTACGGTACAGGGGGAAGTTTCCAGATTCATTCCTTTTCTCAACATGGAAGATGTAGCATTGTGTTCAACATGGGAATCAATAGGAATAATAGGTGTTTGAAACTGATGTGCAACCTGATGGTTTAGATTAGGGTTTAAAAGATGGTTTGGGGTAGGGTTTTGGTTAAGGCTTGGCCTATGATTTGGATTTGGATTTGGATTGGGGTTAGGCTTTGGACTAGGGTTAGGTCTAGGTTTTAAATTAGAATTAGGGTTAGGTCTAGGGTGTGGATTAGGGTTAGGTCTAGGGTATGGATTAGGATAAGGGTATGGATTAGTGTTAGGTCTAGGGTATGGATTAGGGTTAGGGTATGGATGAGGGTTAGGCCTAGGGTAAGGTTGCACATACGGTTGGGACCATGGAGGATAACTAAATGGTGCATTGGAAATAAACTTTGGTTGTTGTTGGTGCTCAGATGATTGAATTTGCATGGGATATTGCCCTAGAGAGAAGGATCCAAATGATTCTTTAGGCCATGGAGATATCTAGCTCAAGGATGAGGGCCAAGGTGAGGGCCACTGCGGCCATGAAGTACGATATTCAATTGGAGGAGGATTAAAAGTTTGCCATGAAACTGCAGGATTATAAACATGCTGAGGAACCTGCTCAGGAAAATAATCATTATTCCAAGTATCAAATGGTGTTGGATTTTGAGTTATACCTGGTGGTTGATTCTATTCCTTACTTGATTCCCTGAGTACCTTTCGTAATCATGGCAGTGATAGGAAATGTTCGGTTGCATGACCATCCTCGCAAATTTTGCAAACTTTTAGATCGCTAAGTGGACACTTTCCAAGGCAGTGTTTCTTTCGACAGTTGGTGCAAAGGATAAGCAGTGGTTCTTCATCATCCTCTTGTTCCTGCAAATCATCCAATTTCGAAATCAAAGATTTAATTATATTAAATTTATGTTCAAGCAAGATGTTAAATTCTGCACTTTTGAATTATTCATCGGATGACTTGTCTGTCTTTGTAGCAGCATGAAAACTCCTCATTGAATGATTCCTCAAAATACCATCTTCTTATTCTCAACAAGAAAACTAGTACATTCTGTCATCACATGGATTAGTATGCAAGGGTTCTTACAGTACCCCAAAAATGATATATCATTGAAGACTGGATTATGAAGATAAATGAATTTTAAAATATTTTGACTAAAATATAACTCACCACACTTGCATGAAAGGAAAATGTTGAATCAAAGTGCTATTTAATCTATTAAAAACAAGGCAATTTGGAAATTAAATGTATAAAGCATGTTTATACTTCTACACATAAACAAGATAAGGAAATAAAAGTTCAAGAGATAAGCAAGATGGCCAGACTTTGGAGCAGCCCCACAAAGTGGGTGCGTGGCTCTTCACTCACGTCTTACTGTACACTCTCCGCCCTCTGACGTCATGCAATACCATTGAAAATATTTAAGAAAAATTTTACCTGAGCCAAAATACAACTCCCTAGCAATGGCACCAAAATGTTGGGCAGCTTAATTGTCGGATTAAACCTCTCAATATTAATTATCAATCTGGGAGTCGTAAACGTGAGTTGTACTGCGTATTGGCTCAACTTAATCGTCAGAGTATAAATATGTTCCTTTGTAATGATAAACTAGGTACTGGAATGAAACATACATTTGCTCACAAATAAACAATCTTGAAAGGAGACCTACTTAACCAACCAGTTCTATCAGTACTTTTAAAAATATATCTAGCATTCAACTGTGACTCCATCTGCAATTAAAATATAAGGAAATTCAAATCAATCCTAAATCATATGACATTCTCGCAATTGAATTCTACTTTTAAATCTCCTATGATATCTTGAAAACCTTAACATATTTTCTCCTTTCACTAACTTGAAACTAAGACTTGAGATAAGCAAAAGGCACACACATTATTCTAATGATAACTCACACCTAAAACTAACTATCTAAACTACTCTTGATAACAAATTCAAGATCCAAATTAACAAAGGACAGTCCTAACTATTACTAGAAGAAAACTACTTCACTCTATGTAAAATAACATCTAAAAGATCCTATTAAAAATATCATTGCAAATAATCTATGATAATCTTTCAAAACATTTTAATCTATATTAAATGAGTCATCCAAAAAAAGCGTACTATTCAAACCATGTAACTCAATAATGAAAATGAAATCACTCTACCCGCACAATTTCACTCAAACTAGCTCTTCTAAGGAAATGATTACACTATGAAAACAAGAAGGATTCAAATTAAAAATAAATCTAACTATTAAGCAAAGCCCCAGGAAGCATAAGCAAATCAAATAAGCATTAAAACCTACAAACATTCAAAGAGATTGTGTAATGCAAACTAAACTCTAACTCAAAGCATTAAATATTTTCTCACTCTGATCACTGTGAAATTGTTGTATTCATATGCTCCCATTACATTCGATTTGACAAGAGGGATAGAGCATAACATTATATTACAGTTCTCAAACACTAGTTATGTAATGAATAATAATTCTTTAGTCAATTAATTTGTGCAATATGAAGATGACTGAAATGCTTTGATATTGAACCACACATTCACACAGAAACCTGAAATGTTAAAATCCAACACATCTAATTAGCCTATGTTATTGATCAAGCTTAGCTCCAGATGTGGTGGGCCCTCCCACGCCTGGAGTAAGCTGGCTTACTGCAATGAAGGAACTGTTTTAAAACATCAAAAACTGGAATTCGAAATGGATCATAGCGACAATGCTACTGCTCACAACATGAAAGCAATGATGTGTATTGAAAAGTGAATTTGGCAATCGATTTATACAAATCACAGCAATCCCTCTATCAATATTACATTTCTCTGCAATTCGATACCATTTCTACCTCTCAGAATATGACTTAACCATTTTAGAAATTCCGCCCTAGTTCTACATCTGAGCAAATCGACCTTCCATTCCTATCAATCCCAGCTTAACTAACTGACAAACTCACACTAATTACATCTCCGCCCCTGTCTAATTGATGGACGAACTCCCTGCTTGCTCATTTGATCACAACAACATATATATCTATCTATCTATCTATATCTATATATATATATATATATATATATAGAGAAGGTTAGATCAAACGAAGCAAGTTTTATCTCGTCCATCAACTAGGACAGTGAGGAGATGTAATTAGTGTGTGAGTCTATCTCCTGTACCTAACTAATCGACAAACTCACACTAATTACATCTCTCGCCTCGTCTAATCGGGCGACGAACTCCCGCTTGCTCGCTTGATCACAACAACATATCAACATATATATATATATATATATATATAAATATATATATATATATATATATATATATATATATATATATATATATATATATATATATATATATATATATACCGGATTTACACATTGGGGCTTCAATCAGCCAATTAAAATATAGAAGATAATTGGTTTTAACAATTTTCTGAAATAAGGATTAGTTTTTGAAACAGAATGTCGAATTAGGAAATCACTCCTCTTTTTGTGGGACGTTTTTGTTATCGGAAGGTGCAATCTTGGGTTCTGGAGGAAATTTAAACTTCGTATAGCTGGTGTAAGCAAGGCATTATTTGTCACCACACATCCAGCGGATGAGGCCGGCTATTGCGCCTATAAACCTGACATTCACGTGTGTTGTTGGCTCTAGATGTTTGTCTGACAAGAGCTACGTAGTTGCATGCGTTGACTGCAAATTCAACTTCATTGTTTCACCGGCGTTAATATGGCCAATCATAAATAGAGATTCATAGTGACATGGTCGTGAATGATAGGGGGCAGTATTGTGCAGTATTGGGATAATTCCTTCATGCTGGAGTTGTTGTGAATAACCTCTGGTTCTCCATTCTCCAACACCCACACTAAATGCTCGAACACAACCTCACAAAATAGGGAGAAGTCATCCTTTCATCAACGATTGCCTTTAGCAATGGAAGCTTCCTTTGGGTAGAGGTAGGATGCATGAAGAAGCACAATGCGGGACTTTTTGAATCGATCATCTCCTAAGATTGGCTGAAGATGAAGAGGGTTTGAAAGCTTCAAGTCCACATCCTTGTCTCCAAAACCTGTATTTATTTGCGTGGGGCAATCAAAGATGCGGCCACTTCCAAACTGAGTGTAAATATGTAGTCAATAAATATGTTGTTACTAATGCGTACAGGCTTCCTTGATTTTTTTGACTGCCCAAATCAGCAATAAGTTTCTAGGTAAACCAAACTGGCCCTGTTCAATACGATGAAGAAGGTCTCGCAAGATAGCCACAAATGGTGAAATTCCAATGCCACCAGCAACCAGAATCAGATTACCATAACTTAAGTGATAATCTACCTGATGCCCATAGGGACCTTAAATTGAAGCAATCAATTTAAAAGGACATCAAACTGCCAACTGTTGTTGAGCTTGTTCTCCGATCATTAAAACAATATTTTTCAGTTCATGTGTCCATTTCCCAAGAGGTTTGATAAAAATTTATAAATGATGTCTACTATCATATGGGTTGGATGACACACAAAATGGATGCCATTGTAGCCAAGATAAATTTCTTATTTGGATAAAGATAAAACTCAATGCATTGTTGCACAAACCTGGTGGCTTTGATATAACCAATTCGATTTTTCCACATGGAAGGCACTTTGTAGACAGAAAATCAACATCTCTTCAATATTTACAGAATATAAGAAACCAGTCAACTATGAAGAAAAATATCCCTCCTGCTGCTGTGGTGAATAGATATTCTCCCACATGTAACGATAAGAAAAATATAAGGACTATGTATAATTGATATGTGTAGAAAAAGAGTTTAAAGAAGTGTTGTTGTACAAAGTGCAATGAAGTCACCCACATGGCCAAGCCAGCGCAAAGGCTTATCTCGCCTGGGAGATTTGCAATATTATCTCGTTGCCACCGAAGAACCTCTTTGTTGCAATACACCTGGAAAGCTGATTGAATTTATTGTTAATTGATTGCATTTCAAGAAGGCCGATTAATTACATTTGGCTGGTGCTACTGATGCTAGAAATCTCATCTTAGAATGAGGCAAAGGATTCAGAACATGGCTCTCAGTGGAATATTCCCCCGATGATAATTCATTTATGAAGCCAAATTTTTCCAAATGGTTTCTAGGATATATGAAACATGGTGCTCTGAACAAAACCCATGTCTCGGAATTTAGATATTCTGCTCCATTTGATCGCAAAATTGATATTTTTTACATACATCAATCTCGTACTCAACTACCCAGCTGCTACTTTTATGCATTTTCTGGCAGTAAGGTATCATGTTCCATTCAGAATACTCCCTGCTTCGTTGTGCTATACTGCAGAACTCAATGGAGAAGGTTTATCTTCTAGAAGGTAATTCACATCATAACATATCTCTTCGCGAAACATATATTTCTGCTCTTGTGCATGGATCCGCGCTTAAATGCAGTTCTGCACTAGACTTATTTACCTGCTACCAAGAATACATCTATTAATAAAATTTACACAAACACTCATCTATTTAAATAATAAAAGGAATTCATATGTTAACAACTATAATCTCTAAATGCCTCTAATTAACAACATATTGGATAACTAATGATCAAAACACTAGGTAAAAGCATGTATCGATGTGATAAATATCATGAAAATTTGGGAAAAACTGCGGCTCAACATCCCCCCACGCTGAACTTCTTGCACATCCTCGTGCAAGAAAAACCTTTAAGAAAATGAAATAAGGCAGGGAAAATGTCAGCAAAGATTCTAGAAAGTAAGGATGAAGATGCCTGATGTTGTAATGCATTTACTAGCCTACAACATTGGTATTACTATTACATTACCAGCTAAAACCATGTGAAATGATAAAACAAGATCAGGTACTAAAAGTGTTACACATACCTGTTACCTTGTCCGAGATGGATTCCTTGTTTTGTTTTTTCCCAAATTCTTATGATAAAAATCAAATTTTGTTGAAAAAGTGCAGTTTCCAAAGGAATAACACAATATTTCTGCACCTAATATAACAATCTCGTACCTAGGTCATGCATCACATATTTAGAGGCAATTACAATCAATACACATTGATAGCAACCAACACCTTGTGAATAGTCATCATTGAGTAATTCATCACTCTCAGTACCATGAAAATTATAGTGAGTTATGATACCAATCAACAACCTCTTTATTTGAACATTCTAAATTACGTTGTCATCCGGATTCAAAAATAAATTTCCTCTTAATCTAGTACAAAGGATTACCTTCACTAAGGGTACCACATCAATCAAAGATTCTCGATTTATGAAAGATAGAACTCAAAGCATCATGTTCAAAATGTCTTAAAACCATTTCCCAAGAAAAATGATGAGTCTTAGGGAAAGAGAAGGATAACGAAGAAATCATAGTATGCAATTAACTTTAATACCATAGACATAGCCCTGCTGCTCGCAGGTGTCGACAACCTCGGCAGGGATGTCTTTTAACCTAGCGAAATCTTAGTATCCCACTTACTAGATACAGATTTAGTGTTAGCTTATTTGCCTCTTTAGATGAAGACCACTATCCTGGCTTGGTAACCAGCTGATGGCAGTGCCACTCACAAGAAGTAACATATATGAATAGGTTTGCTCATAATGAGACCTCATGTCTTCCATCTTTTAGACTAAAAGCCATTACTCTGGCTTGGTGACCAGTAGTAGTAATGGCATGCATGTAAGGTCTCATGATCGTGGTAGGTCAACTCATCACGAGACCTCCTATCCTTCCCTAAATCTTTCTAAGCTTTGATTATGATTAACCTTAAAGGTTACTTAATAAGTGGGGAGACAGGTTTACTCCTTAAGAGTAAAAGACGGCGTGAAAAGTTTTTAATGACTAATCATTGCTGGCTAATTCCTCTACCCTAAAGACTTGTTAAAGATATCCTAGACAATGACAGAAAGATTCTTTGAGTTAAGAATGCTAGTGTTCTCATGAATATCTCATTATGATCTTAACAAGAGTGGTCCACCATAGGGGGTTTTCCAATAGTACCTTTTAAGGGAAACTGAAAATATATATCCGAGACGACAACTTATTAGAGTGATTAATCATGGTTACTTTTGAAAAATCGTAAGGTATTAGAGTGAATTTTACTCAACAAGATTTGTCAAAAATGTGTGTGTTAACAACTAATGTGGATCAAAGTAGTTTTAATAGCCATGATTTAAAATTCAAAACCCTAATAGCATTATAACAGCTTTAATCATTTATTATCCTACCCTATTTTACCCTAAGAGGCAAAAGACTCCTGTTTAAGTATAGGAGTACTTCTAATGAAGCCATGTGTGTAACAAAATGCTGATCATACTCAGACTTGGTTTTTAATAATAAAATTCAAGATATACGAAAGAATGAGAAACCAGTTGCTTCAATTGATATGGTACCAAGAGTTTCCGAATGCTAAGGAAATAAGATGGCACGACCACTGCTCGAAACTAGGATTCAATGGAATCCACATATTTATGATTCTCCAACTAATGCAAAAATTCCAGAGTTTTATATTCACTTTCTTGAAGACAAAAAGGATTGGGTGAAAGAAAAGAGATAAATCCCTCAAGTTCAGGTTCAAATATCTACTTTTCAAATTGACAAGAATGTTGAGAGAGATTCTAGGGTTTTTAGTTTCAGTAACATTTTCAGAACAGGTTCCAACGAAATATTTCTCCTCTGGTCTCCTCTAAATTATATCTTCTCAGGGTGAATTCTCTGTAGTAATGGGGGAAGTTTCCGAATTCACTCCCTTTTCCAACATGGAAGATGTAGCATTTTGTTCAATATGGGAATCAACAGAAAGAATAGGTGGCTCAAATTTTTGTGCAACTTGATGGTTTAGATTAGGGTTTAGGATGTGGTTTGGGCTAGGGTTTGCACTAGGTTTTGGGTTAATGCGTGGACTAAGGTTTGGATTTGGATTGGGATTAGGATTTGGACTAGGGTTAGGTCTAGGGTGTGGATTAGGGTTAGGTCTAGGGTATGGATTAGGGTAAGGTCTAGGGTATGGATTAGGGTTAGGTCTAGGGTATGGATTATGGTAAGGGTATGGTTGCACATATGGCTGGGACCATGGAGAAGGATAACTTAATGGTGCAAAGGAAAGAAATTGCGGTTGTTTTTGGTGCTCATATGATTGAATTTTCATGGGAGATTTCCCTAGAGATAAGGATCCAAATGATTCTTGAGGCCATGGATATTTCTGGCTTGAGGATGAGGGCCAAGGAGAGGGCCACTGCAGCCATGAATTAGGGTATTCAATTGGAGGAGGGTTAAAAGTTTTCCATGAAGTTGCAGGATTATAAGCATGTTGAGGAACCTGCTCAGGAAAATAAGCATTACTCCAGGTATCACATGGTGTTGGGTTTTGATTTATACCTATCAGTTGATTTGATTCCTTACTTGATTCCCTGAGTACCTTTTGTAATAGTGGCAGTGATGGGAATTGTTCGGTTGCATGAACATCTTCACAAATATTGCAAACTTCCAGACCGCTAAGTGGGCACTTTCCAAGGCAGTGTTTCTTTTGACATTGGCGTAAAGGATAAGCATTGGTTCTTCATCCTTCTCTTATAGGATAGTGGTGAGTATTCTTTCCTGTCATGCGGGTGACCCATGTTCGATCCCCAGCAACGGCGCGAAAATGTTGGTCAGCTTAGTTGTCGGATTAAACCTCTCAATATTAATTATCAATCTAGGAGTCGTAAACACGAGTTGTACTGCGTCTTGGCTCAGCTTAATGGTCATAATATAAATATATTCCTTTGTAATGATAAAATAGGCATTGAAATGAAACACACCTTTTTTGGAAAATAAACAATCTTGAAAAGGATACCTACTTAACCAATTTCATTCACTGCAAACTCCATACTGCAATTAAACTATAAGGAAATTAAAGGCAATCTTCAATCATTCTCGCACTCGAATTCTACTTTTAAATCTCCTATGATATGTTGAAAACTTTAACCTATTTTCTCCTTTCACTAACTTGAAACTAACACTTGAAAATAATACTTGAGATAAGCAAAAGACACACACAATATTCTAATGATAACTCACACCTAAAACTAACTATCTCAACTACTCTTGATAAAAAATTCAAGATCCAAATTAACAAAGGATAGTCCTAACTATTACTAGAAGAAAACTACTTCACTCTATGTAAAATTACATCTAAAAGATCCTATTAAAAATGTCATTGCAAATAATCTATGATAATATTTCAAAACATTTTAATCTAGATTAAATGAATCATCCAAAAACAAGCTTACTATTCAAACCATGTAACTCAATAATGAAAACGAAATCACTCTTCCTGCACAATTAAATCTTCACTCAAACTTTCTCTTCTAAGGAAATGATTACACTATGAAAACAAGAAGGATTCAAATTAAAACTAAATCTAAATATTAAGCAAAATCCGAGGAAGCATCAACAAATCAAATAAGCATTAAAACCTGCAAATATTCAAAGAGATTATGTAATGCAAACCAAACTCTAACTAAAAGCATTAAATATGTTCTCACTCCGATCACTGAGAAATAATTGTATTCGTATGCTCAAATTACATTAGATTTAACAAGAGGGATAAACCATAACATTATATTACAGTTCTCAAACACCGGTTATGTAAAGAATAATAATTCTTTAGTCAATTAATTTGCGCAATATGAAGATGACTGAAATGTTTTGAGATTGAACCACTCATTCACATAGAAACCTTAATTGTTAAAATCGCACACATCTAATTAGCCTATGTTATCGATCAAGCTTAGCTCCAGATGTGGTGGGCCCTCCCACGCATGGAGTAAGCTGGCTTACTGCAACGAAGAAACGGTTTAAAACATCAAAAACTAGAATTCGAAATGGATCACAGCGACAATGCTACTACTCACAACATGAAAGAGATGATGTATATTGAAAAGAGAATTTGGCAATCGATTTATACAAATCACAGCAATCCCTCTATCTATATTACATTTCTCTACAACTCGATACCAGTTCTACCTCTCAGAATTCAATTTCACCATTTTAGAAATTCTGCCCTAGTTCTACATCTGAGCAAATCGACCTTCTATTCCTATCAATCCCAGCTTATATAACTGAAAGACTCACACTAATTACATCTCCGCCCCTGTCTAATTGGTGGACGAACTCCTTGCTTGCTCGTTTGATCACAGCAACTTATATCTATATCTATATCTATATATATATATATATATATATATATATATATATATATATATATATATATATATATATATATATATATATATATATATATATATATATATATATATATATATATATATATATATATATATATATATATATATATATATATCGGATTTACACATTGCGGCTTCAATTAGCCAATTAAAATATAGAATAGAATTGGTTTTAACAATTTTCCGGAATAAGGATTAGTTTTTGAAACAAAATGTTGAATTAGGAAATCGCTCCTCTTTTCGTGGGAAATTATTGTTGCTGGAAGGTGCAATCTTGGGTTCTGGAGGAAATTTAAACTTCGTATAGCTGGTGGAAGAAAGGAGTTATTTTTCACCATGCATCCAACGAATGAGGCCGGCTATGGCGCCTAAAAACCCGACATTCACCTTCGTTGTTGGCTCTGGATGTTTGTGTAACAAGAGCTACGCAGTTGCATGCGTTGACTGCGAATTAAACTTCATTGTTTCACCAACGTTAATATGGCCAATCGTAGATAGATATTCGTAGTGACATGGTCATGAATGATAGGGGGCAATATTGTGCAATATTGGGATAATTCCTTCAAGCTGGAGTTGCTGTGAATAACCTCTAGTTCGCCATTCTCCAACACCCGCACTAAATTCTCGAACAAAACCTCACAGAATAGGGAGAATTCTTCCTTTCATCAACGATTGCCCTCAGCAATGGATGCTTCCTTTGGGTAGAGATAGGATGCATGAAGAAGCACAATGTGAGACTTTTTGAATCGATCATCTCCTAATATTGGCTGAAGATGAAGAGGGTTTGAAAGCTTCAAATCCACGTCCTTGTCTCCAAAACCTGTATTTATTTGTGTGGGGCAATCAAAGGATGCGGCCATTTCCAAACTGAGTGTAAATATGTAGTCAATAAATATGTTGTTACTAATGCATACAGGCTTCCTTGATTTTTTGACTGCCCAAATCAGCAATATGTTTCTTGGTAAACCAAACTGACCCTGTTCAATACGATGAAGAAGGCCTCGCAAGATAGCCAAAAATGGTGAAATTCCAATGCCAGCAGCAACCGGAATCAGATTACCATAATCTACCTTATGCCCATAGGTACCTTCAACTAAAGCATTAAATTTAAAAGGACATTGAACTGCCAAATGTTATTGAGTTTTTTCTCCGATCATTGAAACAATATTTTTTATTTCATGTGTCCATTTCCCAAGAGGTTTGATAAAAATTGATAAATGATGTCTACCATCATATGGGCTGGATGAGACACTACATGGATGCCATTGTAGCCAAGATAAATTTCTTATTTGGATAAAGAAAAAACTCAATGCATTGTAGCACCCCTGGTGGCTTTGATATAACCAATTCGATTGTTCCACATGGAAGGCACTTTGCTGACAACAATTCAACATCTCTTCAATATTGACAGAATCTAGGAAACCGGTCAACTATGAACTTAAAAGATCCCTCCTACTGCTGTGGTGAATAAATAGTCTCCCACGTGTAACACTAAGAACACTATAAAGACTGTGTATAATTGATATGTGTAGAAAAATATTTCAAAGAATTTTTGTCATACGAAGTGCAATGAAGTCACCCACATGGCCAAGCCAATGCAAAGGCTTATCTCCCCTGGGATATTTGCAATATTATCTCGTTTCCACCGAACAACATCTTTGTTGCAATACACTTGGAAAGCTGATTGAAGTTGTTGGTAATTGATTGCATTTCAAGAAGGCCGGTTAATTATATTTAGTTGGTGCTGCTGATGCTAGAAATCTCATCTTGGAACGAGGAAAAGGGTTCAGAACATGGCTCTTAGTGGAATATTCCCCCGATGATAATTCATTCATGAAGCTGAATTTTTCCAAACGGTTTCTGGGTTATGTTGGGCCTCAAAATAGTCCCTATTCTCACTCCATTATTCACCAATACCTTCACATTACTTCCATATTACCTTCATGTCAGCTTCATTCCACCTCCACATCATTACATTTACCTCATCATTGGGTTATAACTATGCTTTTCCAAAGTTTATTAATTCTTAACATTTTTAAGTGGATTTGTGGTTAAACTTTAGAAAATAATATGCTTATACTTATACGTAACAATTAGAATGAGTTTGTTGACATGTGTAGGTGTTACACAAGCAATTTGTCACCGTCCCTACCATTCCCCGTCCCGCACAATGGAGACCCATTACGTGACTCCGTGGAACACGGATGC
>JAXQQM020092365.1:0-10734 GCA_034641835.2 Pinus albicaulis
TCAGGCGGCTGTGAATGATTTTGTCACCCTCCTAGGGACAGCCTAGAGTTGCCATAGACCAGTGCCTAGGACATCTTAATATAGCAAGGAGTCCTTTATAGTTTGGGTTGTCAGTCCAAGGGACTCACCTACTATCTCTTGTTTTAAACAAGGAAATTGAATTAGATTGAATTGGTCCAAATTCTCTCTCAGAGGCTGATACAAGGATAGGAGTAAAGTAAAGACATCATGTAAAACTTCAGCATGAAAGTATCAGACAGTTAAGAGACCGCTTACTGTAAAGAGGGCCGATTCAATAATATATCACAGAGATCAAGTATTAGGATGTGCAAGCAGTGAGGAAACATAAGAAGATATTACTGGCAGAAGGGCGCACCAATTTACGAATCCTTAAGCCACTAATATAGCAGAAATTGTGAAAAGAGTGAACATGGAACAACATATCACTTCTAGGCCTATTTAAAGCGCTTGACTAATTCTAGAAAGGGCACCACTTAAGATGAATCCTTACTGCAAACTAGTGAGCCACTCGCATTCTAGAACATGATACAAGAAGAAAGTTTGCATGAAAAGGATGATATATTAACACATGAGAAAAGTTACATACTGTGACATACCAAAGACCAGAATCCTCAATACAGTCATAACTCCTCCTCACTGAGACCCTACGGGCTCTGAAACTTCATACAGAAATGTTACAAGATGAATACAGTAGTCTTCTCGCTGCACAGCTTGCTCACAGAAATCTGGAACCCCTACAATGTCTTATTTTTGAGAATTTATAGAGAAGACAGAAACTTCCCGAGGAGGAGGAAAACGAGGCACAATTAATGACTTAGTTTGAAACCCAATGGCAGAAAACATTAGCGCCTTTTCTTATGAATGACTGGCTATAAATGATGGTACTGAATAGTCTGTTCAAGAAATAAATGCTGGGAGATAAAATCTCCTTATATACAGGATGGGAGCAATAAAATATATACAATTTGTTGCCTGCGGCTGAAAGAAAATCTGCTGCCGTAAGAGATTTGGAACAATCTGGATTTAAGTACTGTACTCTCGGCTTCCGACTATGGATTTGAATCCTGTATCTTTAATGCAGGGCGGACGCATCTGCAGAATTCTGAGAGTTCACATCCCTGTCTTCTTTAATGGTGGTCATCTCTCCCACCTACCCTCGGCTCCTTCCTTTAATTGCTGCCAGTATGGTCTGTCCTTTGTCATGCTCTAGATTTTTCAGTGGAGGCAGAAAGTTAAAGCGCCAACAAGGCCAAATGAAAACCTGAAAAACCCGCAAACCATTAGAGAAAAACGACTCGGCGACATGGGGTGTGGTTACAACAGCGGCCATGAATTCGGTAATACATTTTAGATGAGACATCTGAGAGGAGGCAGGGTGACAGGAAACACATGAACACAATGGAGAAACAGAGAGTGACGAGGCAGAAGTTAATGGGGCGACAATGAATGAACGGACTAAGAGTTCATAAACCATGACACGTCATCAGGACACACGAATGGTGGAGGAAGAATGCAGCGTACACTTGTGAAACATGAGGACACGGCCACAGGAGGTGGGACCCGAATCAGCAATCGGAATCGGAAAGCAGAGTGGGTAGATCGGGAGTGGCACATCTTTTATATTCCGATTGCGATTGAAAACAGGGCGGCGATCAACCCAGGACCGTTCGATCTTGGAACAAGATCGATGGCTGTGCTTGCATCGGAGGGAAATAAAGTGGTGGAGCAAAGAAAATCGCCGATCGACCACGCGCGGACCCACCATATATGTTAAATGCCGCACCGTCGATTTGAGCTAGATCGGGTGGCCATTATTGCGTCCGATTGTTAAAACAGTAGGCCCCTTCTTGCTTTGAAGTGTGGTTCTCTGACCTGGGTCATATGGAGGCCGAAGTGGGAGGGAGCTAAGATCTTAAAGGATCGGCCCGATTGCTTAAATTTGAACTTTGAACTATTGCGATGCAGGTTTTCGGGCGGTGATAATAGCGTCGGGCAGAGTCATGGGGTTTTAGGCTACGGCGGGGATGAATATGTACAACATCGGCTCCATCTGGGGACGGCAAGTTCGTCCACGGACATGTCGAGAACATGCAGGCCATCAATTGTTTCACCTTATTTTGAATTCTCCTGCACTTTAACTTTAAGCACATATCAGCGTTCTTTTCCTTTACAAAGAGAAGAAACAAAAACAAAAGCAAATTATATACATTATATACAGTATATACAACCAGGCGTTCCTAGCCAAGATCAGAATTGAAAATAAGGCTTGAGGAACTGGCCATTCACGGGCGCATCCAACAAATCACCCTGTAGATTTTCTAAAGTAAAGGTGTTGTTTCTCCCCAGCTCCACTATTTTGAATGGCCCAAACCATAATGGATCAAATTTAGCATGTTTGCCCTTTTCTGCTCTGCGAACATCCCATCTAAGAACCAGGTCTCCAACTTGAAAATTTCTATCCCTCGCGTGCTGATCGAAGACATTCTTCATTTTTTCTTGGTATTCTATTAGTCTCTGATCTACCTGGTTCCTTGTTTCCTCCAATTCTACCAGCTGATTAATTCTTCGGATCATGTCATCTGGTTCTTCCTGGTTCTCCTGCATGAAACGTGCTACTGGCAATGCTAATTGCAAAGGAAACACTGCAGCCCGCCCATACACCAGCTCATAAGGTGACTTTCCGGTGGCTCTTTTGCTGGTTACCCTATTTGCCCATAGGGCAAACTTTAATTTAGAATCCCAGTTCTTCTAATTTTCAGCTATTGTCTTCTTTAGGGCTCTCACCAGGGTTTTATTGGATGACTCTGCTAGACCGTTTCCCTGTGGATAATATGTTGTAGAGTGGGTAAGGATGATGTTGTATCTTTGGCAGAATTTTACGAACCTGGCAGACTTGAAAGCCTGTGCATTGTCGGTTACAATTCTTGCAGGACAGCCAAACCTGGATATGATATTATCTTCTATAAAATTCATTATTACAGCATCTGTCGCATTTCTATTAGGTATGGCTTCCACCCATTTCGTAAAATAGTCTGTGGCTGTCAAGATCCATTTATGCTGGCCACTTGATGGGGGATGTATCTCTCCTATAAAATCTAATCCCCATTTCTGAAATGGTTCATTTACATGAATTGGGATCAAGGGCAATGCCGCTAATTTCTGTCTTTCTGCAAACCTTTGGCATTTGTCACACGATCTGACCCAAGAAAAAGTATCTGAATACAATTTTGGCCAGTAAAAACCGGCCTTCAAGATTTTATGGGTTGTTGCCCTCCAGCTGTAATGTCCTCCACATATCCCCTCATGAAATTCCATCATTACATTTTGCACTTCATTTTCGGTAAGGCATAAAAGTAATATGCCTAGAGGGTCTCTCCAGTAGAGCTGTCCATTAGCAACTGCATATTTCTGAGATTTCATCCTTACAGCTCTGTATTTAGCCTTATCACATCCTGGAGGGCAGCTGAGTGTTAACAGATATTCAACTATTTGCTTATACCAAGGACTAGTCAGATATTTCACATGTATCTTTTGTGTAGCCCTCTCTAGTCCATGTTGCTCTTCTTCTTTTTCTGATTCTTCATTTGCTATCACCGACAGATTAATTCCCAAAGCTTGATGATTTGATTCAGATAACATCTTGGAAAGTCCCTGTCCTTTGATCAGTTTGGTAGGCCTTATATCCATATCATACTCCTGAATTTTTGCAATCCATCTTCCCCTCCTGCCTTCAGTATCCCCTTGTACTAGAATGTCTTTTACAGCTGCTGTAGGAACATAAGCAGTAATATGAGATTGCAAAATATAAACTCTGAAAGCTTTAAGGGAATTTACCAGGGCGTATGCCTGCTTCTCCAGTATATTATACTTCAATTCAGCATCGTATAGCACCTGACTGAAGAATGCTATTGGCTGTTCATATCCCTCTCCATTTTTCTGCAATAATACTCCAGCAATGGTATGAGGTGAAGCAAATGAGAATACCATAAATGGCTTACTATAATCTGGTCCTGCCAATACAGGAGCTTCGGAAAATGCCTGTTTTATCCTTGTGAATGCGTCTCTAGACTCCTGAGACCATTTTACTTCATTTTCCTTCTTCAGCATATTGGTAATGTGCCTAACTATCTCTGCATAGTTAGGGATAAATCTTCTCAAAAAATTTATTCGCCCCAAAAACACCTGTACTTCTTTCTTATTTCTTGGCAAAGGAATACTGTTTATCACTTCAACTCTCTTAGGATCAATTTTTACACCATCCTTAGTCACGATATGTCCTAAGAGTTTTCCTTCGTCTAATGCAAACAAAGATTTTTGAGGATTAAGAGAAAGGCCGTACCTTCTGCATTTTTCGAAAGTTCTTCTCAAATGCACAATATGCTCATCATCATTCTTTGAGAATACCATGATATCATCAAGATATACCACCAAGAACTTGTCCTGTTCTCCAATAAAGGCTATGTCCATTGCCCTTTGAAAAGTAGCACCTGCATTAATCAGTCCAAATGGCATCCTTGCATACATAAAGGTTCCCCATGGCGTGGTGAACGCAGTCTTCTTCTGGTCCTCTGGGAAAATAGCTACCTGATTGTAGCCTGAAAATCCATCCATCATTGACATTCTGGATGCTCCCACCACTTTCTGCAGGATATGGTCCATTTTAGGCAGTGGGTAATTATCTTTGAGAGATGCTCTATTCAAATTTCTGAAGTCCACACACAGCCTTATTTCTCCATTCTTCTTTCTAACGGGAACAAGGTTCGCTATCCATTCTGAGTACCTTAGTGGCACGATTATCTTGGCTTTCAACAGCTTCTTGATTTCTTTTTCAATAGATGGAAGAAGCAAAGGATTTATTTGCCTGAGCTTCTGTTTGTATGGCTTTGCGTCTTCCTTCAACGGAATTTTATGCTGTATAATATTTGCATCAAAAGTTTTTAGGTCCTCATAGGACCAAGCAAAAACATCTTTGTAAGATTGAAACAACTTCAAATACTTTTCTTTGTATCCTTCTGGGACCTTTTTGGACAGTTTAACAATTTTGGGATCAGTGGAAGTACCCAGATTCAAATCTTCTACTTGATTATCTTCTACTGTTTTATTTGGCTGCACGGGTATGTCATCTTTATTGAACAACTTCTCTAGTGGTACCAACCCTCTGGGTATGACATTACCCTTTAGCTGCAGCACTTTACTACCTGCTATTCTTTCTTCCCATTTATTTTCAGCAATATTTTCAACTTCTTCTTCTCCATTATCATCAATCTCTATATTGGAGAATTCTCCCACAATCTCTATAAATCTTTTCATCTGCTCATCATCTTCGAACACCTGCCAATGCTTTATATTGTCTGGGATGGATGGTCTGTAGCGTACCTCCACCTCATATCTTAGGAGTGGGTTCTGAGGAGGTCGGAAAGTACTGGCAGCTATCGCAAGGGAATCTGCTATTCTGTTTTGCTCCCGGGGCATGAACTGTATGTTAAATGCTGAAAAGAAGTTTTCTATCATGTCCCATACTTCATTTCTATATGCTCTGAGCCGAGGGTGCTTAGTTTGACATTCATTTTTAATCTGCCTTACGACTAGCTCAGAGTCTCCAAACACTTTTAGACAGTGGATGCCCATGTTTCTAGCTGTCTGCAGCCCCAGCAATAACGCCTCATACTCAGCCACATTGTTCGTAGCCTCATACTCCAATTTAAAAGACAGTGGCACCCATTTTCCTGCAGGGGAAATCAACAACACTCCTGCTCCATTACCCTCCCTTGAATTAGCTCCATCAAAATGCAAAGTCCATATTCCCGATTCTTGCTCTTCTTTAGGCTGCTCAGCCTGAACCTGACCAAAAAGGGTCTCATGTGCGTAATCCTGATTTTCTTCCAACATGAAACATGAAAAGTCCCCTTCTTTGTTATAAATTGGGGAATTATCTGAGCAATCAGCCCTGGTTACCGTTTTGACAAATCTGGTCTCCCTGTATAACCTCCTTTCTTGACCTCCAAAGACTGGGACAGTAGCATATGTTAGATCCAATTTGATTGACCCCCCAATCTTGGTACCCCAGGACCTTGACAACAACATGCCAAAGCGGGCTGGGATATCAGCAACCACGATGTCCATGACCACACTTTTTGCTGGGATTTGAGCTAGATTCACCACTAAATCTTTAATCATTCCCAGGCATTTAACCCTTTTAGAATCAAATGAATATAAATCTTTATATGGTCTTGTAATTTGCAGCCCTAGTTGCTCCATGACAGACAAAGGCATAAGATTATGGGAAGCCCCAGAATCTAACATACAGTTGTGTAGCAGCAGATCATGGATGACTAGGGACACGTAAAAAGGGGGAGTAGAAGGGTCTATCTCCTCGACATGTGGGCCAAAGACTACCATTGGTCTCTCTTCTTGCAGATTTAGACTATCAGGTGCGATGGGTAGTTCAGGAGGAAGAATGAAAGAGGTAACTTGAGACTGATATGCAGGCTGTTTTAATAATTCAGTCAGAGGAACAGGAATCTTAATCTTCTCAAGCTCTTTTTGCAAATTGAAGGCAGATGTTGGCTTTTCTAGTGCTACTTCTTTGGACTCCCTATTTTCAACTGAAGACTTGACTTCTTTTGACACTAGCTCAGCATTAGGGGGGCCAACTAGTATAGAAGAGGAGGGAACTTGATCATTAGACTGCAAGGGGGGATTCAAAAGATTCTTACCTTTTTCTATACACCTCTTTGTTGCTGATTCCTTCTGAGCCGATATTTCTTCTCGAGGTTGCTCTTCCTCTTGCTCCTGGGTTCGGGTCCTCTTCCTTGAGGATCTAAGATCATATTTGACGTTGAATTGTGCTTCCATGAAATCAGCAAACTGCTTGCAGTAATGGTCAATCTCTGCTTCTTCGTCTTCTTCTTGTAGGGGGCACTCCATATCATCATTATTAGAGAAGGCCAGATTTGAATCTTCAAGTCTATAAGCTGCATCTCTAACGGAATCATCTGCTGGTCCCTCCAGGTACAAGGGATGGGGTACCTGGTCTTGCTGTTCTCTTGGCATTATCTGTAACGGGGGCTTTCTGTACTGAGGATTATATCCTCTGTTTGGAGTATTATAATAGTTCCTGGGAGCTGCATTCTTAGCTTCCAGCTCCAGCTTGACCATTTTCTTTATCATCATGCTTATCTCATCCATTTTGTCAGAGTCTTTGTCTTGATTGGAGGTAGAAACCTCTTCTTTACCTCTCCTTCTAGTATCTTGCTCAACTTTTCCCTTTGACTTACCAGTGGCGGAAAAATTTGCCTCCAATTCTAGAGCATCTGTTTGAGCATCATCCAGGGTGACAGGCATTCTTTCCCGCAGCGAGAAACCAAAATCGGAGTCAAAAGCTGCTATGAAAACAACTTTGGCCGCAGCTTCATGTGGCTTCATTTCGGGAGGTAGGCTCAGGTATAACTTGTTAAATCTCTTGATGAACTCGGATACCCCTTCATTCTGTTTCTTCTTCATGGTATTAAATTCAGTAAGGCACATTCCATAATCTTTCTTTTCCCCCCACTTCCTAAGAAAAGCAGTTTCCATTTGGTCCCAGGTAGTCACGGAATTATTCCCCAATGTCTTAAACCATTTTCTGGCTTCGCCTTCTAAAGACTGCACAAACAACCTCAAAACCACATCCAGATGTTCAACATTTAAGTTCTCCGCGAAGGAGCAGAAGGTCTCGAGATGCTTCTGGGCATCAATGTCACTTTCACCATTAAAACTCGGTAGGATCTTCAGGTAATCTTGTGGCATGTCATGCAGTACTGGGGGTAGAACCAGTGGAGAATATTTATTTAATAAAAAGGCCGGAACATTTGCCATTGGGGGAGGTGGGGGTTGCACAACAATTTGAGATACAGATGAAGGGAGAGAAGTGGGAGGAAGTGAAGTATGAATTACAATGGGAATATATTGCACAGAAGTTTGAGGTGTAGAAGGGAATAACTCACGGTTAACGGTAGCTACTTCTGTGACCTCTTTAATTTCTTCAGCCTCGGAAGTAGGGTGAGATCCCCTTTCAATCCAGGCGTTTCCTCTACGTGGAGTTTCTGAGTGAAACTCGGGTTTTTCTGTTCTAACTCCTTGAGAAGAAGAAGGCGGGTAGTCTTCAACAGAATATTCAGAATTTTCGGAGCGAACCGACTTCTTCTCTTTCCAACCCTTTTTACGAATAATCTTCTCCGGGTCAGACACGGGTGTTTTCGGTGGTGAGGTATTTGACCTCAAATGAGGCCTCCGGGAAGCCAGAACTTCCGATAGAATTTATCGAATAAAGACCAGTGGAGTCGCCAAGGTGAGAAATCTACAACTCTTCACCTCTCTGTGCTCACCTGATTAGAGAGTGAATATAGGATGTCGAACCCAGGGAAACAGATATTCTTGAATTCGTTCCCCGGCAACGGCGCCAGAAAGATGTTGTGGATGAATTTGTCACCCTCCTAGGGACAGCCTAGAGTTGCCATAGACCAGTGCCTAGGACATCTTAATATAGCAAGGAGTCCTTTATAGTTTGGGTTGTCAGTCCAAGGGACTCACCTACTATCTCTTGTTTTAAACAAGGAAATTGAATTAGGTTGAATTGGTCCAAATTCTCTCTCAGAGGCTGATACAAGGATAGGAGTAAAGTAAAGACATCATGTAAAACTTCAGCATGAAAGTATCAGACAGTTCAGAGACCGCTTTACTGTAAAGAGGGCCGATTCAATAATATATCACAGAAATCAAGTATTAGGATGTGCAAGCAGTGAGGAAACATAAGAAGATATTACTGGCAGAAGGGCGCACCAATTTACGAATCCTTAAGCCACTAATATAGCAGAAATTATGAAAAGAGTGAACATGGAACAGCGTATCACTTCTAGGCCTATTTAAAGCGCTTGACTAATTCCAGAAAGGGCACCACTTAAGATGAATCCTTACTGCAAACTAGTGAGCCACTCGCATTCTAGAACATGATACAAGAAGAAAGTTTGCATGAAAAAGATGATATATTAACACATGAGAAAAGTTACATACTGTGACATACCAAAGACCAGAATCCTCAATACAATTATAACCCCTCCTCACTGAGACCCTACGGGCTCTGAAACTTCATACAGAAATGTTACAAGATGAATACAGTAGTCTTCTCGCTGCACAGCTTGCTCACAGAAATCTGGAACCCCTACAATGTCTTATTTTTGAGAATTTATAGAGAAGACAGAAACTTCCCGAGGAGGAGGAAAACGAGGCACAATTAATGACTTAGTTTGAAACCCAATGGCGGAAAACATTAGCGCCTTTTCTTATGAATGACTGGCTATAAATGATGGTACTGAACATTCTGTTCAAGAAATAAATGCTGGGAGATAAAATCTCCTTATATACAGGATGGGAGCAATAAAATATATACAATTTGTTGCCTGCGGCTGAAAGAAAATCTGCTGCCGTAAGAGATTTGGAACAATCTGGATTTAAGTACTGTACTCTTGGCTTCCGACTATGGATTTGAATCCTGTATCTTTAATGCAGGGCGGACACATCTGGAGAATTCTGAGAGTTCACATCCCTGTCTTCTTTAATGGTGGTCATCTCTCCCACCTACCCTCGGCTCCTTCCTTTAATTGCTGCCAGTATGGTCTGTCCTTTGTCATGCTCTAGATTTTTCAGTGGAGGCAGAAAGTTAAAGCGCCAACAAGGCCAAATGAAAACCTGAAAAACCCGCAAACCATTAGAGAAAAACGACTCGGCGACATGGGGTGTGGTTACAACAGCGGCCATGAATTCGGTAATACATTTTAGATGAGACATCTGAGAGGAGGCAGGGTGACAGGAAACACATGAACACAATGGAGAAACAGAGAGTGACGAGGCAGAAGTTAATGGGGCGACAATGAATGAACGGACTAAGAGTTCATAAACCATGACACGTCATCAGGACACACGAATGGTGGAGGAAGAATGCAGCGTACACTTGTGAAACATGAGGACACGGCCACAGGAGGTGGGACCCGAATCGGCAATCGGAATCGGAGAGCAGAGAGGGTGGATCGGGAGTGGCACATCTTTTATATTCCGATTGCGATTTTAAAACAGGGCGGCGATCAACCCAGGACCGTTTGATCTTGGAACAAGATCGATGGCTATGCTTGCATCGGGGGGAAATAAAGTGGTGGAGCAAAGAAAATCATGCCGTCTGACGCGTAATGGATCTCTTATATCTTAAATGCCGCCTGCCGTCGATTTGAGCTATATTGGATGGCCATTATTGCGTTCGATTGTTAACGGTGGGCTTCTTCTTGCTTTTGAAGTGGTTCTATGACTGGGTCATATGGAGGCGAAGTGGGAGGAGCCTAAGTCCTTCAAAGGATAAAGCCGAGGGCTTAAATTTGGTTTTTGAACTATTACGTCTGAGGTTTCGGGCGGTGATAATAGCGTCGAAGCGGAGTCATGGGGTTTTAGGCTACGACGGGGATGAATATGTACAAACACAAACAATCAAAGAAAGATAGACAAACGAAGCAAACGTGGCCCGAATTTGACTTGATGAGATAAACTCCTAAAGGCGGCCCAAGCAAGCAAAATCCTGTTGATCCCTAGTGGAGTCTCCAGTTTAATTGGTAAGATAAATCCTCTCTGTGGACAGAGACGATCCTTCTAGACCTAGAGTGGGTCTAGCAACAAAGGGACAAGCTAAAG